>CP025654.1:16852031-16874007 GCA_003576665.1 Ipomoea trifida
ACATGAATACCCATCACTGCAAAACAGAGTATCAGGTATGAATCTGTAGTTCATAATGTGTGAATCTGTAGTTCATAAGGTGTGAATCTATCACTATGTAACTGTGAATCTATAGTTGTATAAGTGTCAATCCACTAACAGCACCGTTACACCCACCCGGGTGCACCTTGCAAGGTGCACCCGGGTCCACGGCATAAATTGCCGACTAACAGCATTACCAAATCTGTACTTCGTTGTGCTTTAATTTTATTTTTTTATGACGAGAGAAATCCACACCCATTTTTTGCGATTGTTATGTCATGGGTTTGAGTCTACTTTGCAAGGTGAACTCAGGTCCATGTTCACAATCACAATTTTAGTACTCTATGTTTACAATTTTAGAACTTTATGTTTACAGTTTTTGAATTCATATTCACAATGTTTTAACTCTATATTTACAATTACAAAACTCTGTTCACAATTCTAGAACCTTGGCATTCTATCATCTAATTCAAATTAAATTATAATTATAAAATTCAAATATAATAAAATTATATTTGAATTACAATTATAATTATTATTAAATTCAAATATGCATTGCGCTTCGATCAATTAATTAATTAATTAATTCAATAACATAACATAAAATTTAATTGGGCTAATTAAATTAATTCAATTATTATGACATGATTAATTAAATCAGTCCAATAATCAATTTCAAAATTAGGCCCAATAAAAATTTTATTAGTCATTTTTTGGGTTCAAATTTTCTGTGTATGGCATTGTCTCCTTAAGACATTTCCCTTCCAATATAAACAGCATAAAATTTCATAGAAATGACAATATTTTTACACAGAAAAGTTCAATTCATAGACGAAAACATTACATTACACATAGCCTAAAACCCACAAACACCACGGTCCAGCGGTACTACATGCCAACTCAAGACACCATACCATACCATGCCAAAGATATTGAAAAGCAAAAGCAAAAAATAAATAAATTCAACACTCCACATAACATAAAAGACTTCTACTCACCCACTTTCACTTCTGGACCTGACAATTCAAGGATCCACTATTTTGGTTAAGTGGGCCCCTAAAAATGTTCAGATCAAGAATTTGAGAGTGAAAATAGAAGCTGAGGGTAGAAAATAGGAGTACACCGGTTATTATTAACCAGATGACATTTTCTTGCTAAGCAAGTAACCAAAGGGAGGGTGACAAAACGTGCCATTGAGGAGCTCATCCGCCACAGCCTTATACATGGCTTCCGTGAGATGGCCGCCGTCCCAATTGATGTACTTGGAAGGGTCCGGGCAAGACTTGGTGTGGGGCGACCCACACGTCTCGAAAATGTCGAAATTCAAGGGGTCGCCGGTGGCGGAGCCGCAGCAGGCTTTGAAGGGCTCGGCGATGCCGTACTTGGACGGGTTGGAAAGGACGGAGGCGTAGGCGCTCCAGTAGTCGGCGTAGACGATGGTGGCGTGAGGGAAATGGGCGCGGAAGGAGCGGAGGTTGGCTTGGAGGACGGCGTTGTGGGCGCGGCTCTCGTTGTTGACGGTGGCGGCGCAGCCCATGGCGTCGCGGTCGGTGTATAAGTAGAGGTTTGCGGTTAGGCAGCCTAAGGTGGGCAGGCCTTCCACCACCATGTATTTTGCGCCCTTCTTTAGCAATGCCTGTTTGTTTGTTTGTGGGGGGTTAGTTTCATTGCCATTTCAATTCAAACCAACTTTTATTAATAAGGGCTACAACCACAACAATACCATCAAGGATAATAAAAACTCTAAAAGTTCTACTTGTCACAATGAGGTGGGCTAGTGGTGCCCTACACCCCGACCTGACAAGATTGTCGATGAGCAAATCACTTACTCAATTGATATATTGAATCATTAAATTATGCATGCAAGACAAAGTTTGATCTAAAATGGAAGTCCGGCCAATAGGCTGGATCCCCTGGGAGTCAAACTTAAAACCTTGTAGTTAGTAAGCCAACTGTCTGAACCACTATGTGGGTGTGAACTTGTAAACTCCTATTTACTGCATAGATGAGATATCAGAATGCCAAGATGTTTGCAGTGGTGCATCCGGTGACGTGGTGTAGTGATGTGATACAGTGATATATATTTACCAAGTGTGAAAAAATTATAAACCACAAGATTGGAGAAGATCAATAGTGCACAAATGGTACACAGGTTTACATGCTCAAGTGAGAATCAATATGTAAGATCAATGGATTAGAAGCAAGGAGAAAAAGTAATGCTAATTTGGTAATTATCTTAAACTATAGGTGTACTATGCAACATTACTGCATTTTATGATATGTATACCACTTGTGATGCTTCCTATTCACAACATTATTACAAGAGATGCACCTAATAATTAAGATTATCACTGTATTATATTTAAAAGAAATTAAAGAAAATGTTTTTTTTTCTTTTTTGAACTATAGTAATATAACTTATTTCATCCCTCAATTATATGCACATTCATTTTTTCCCTCTAATTTTTTCTTGAAGTGGCTATTTTTATCCCACCCATTGATTATTCACGGCATATTTCCAAAATCTTAAAGAGTGAAGGTTTTTGTTTCCTAATAAAAAAAACTTAGGATTATTAGTTGAATCTCTAAATTTCTCGTTCTTTTAACTCAAATGTGAAAAATAGACAAGATAATTTCTCAATTCTTTTTTTGGACATGTGATTATGATTTGAAAACGAGAATTGTGAGAAATTATCTTACTTATTTCATGCATTTTGATTAAATGAATGATAACATTGAAAGATTTAGCTAATATTCCTAAAATATTATTTTTTAAAATAATTTTTTTATATCAATCATAATAGTTAATGGACATTTGAATAAAAGTAGTCACATAAAAAATACTCCCTCCGTCCCATTTTCTCTATCTGGTTTGGTTAACGAGGCTTGACTAAAGTTATTTTTAATTCAATTTTTCATAATATTAAGTTTAGTATTAGTATATAGAATTTATATATTTAGAAACTATAAAAGTGCTATTAAACACAAAAAATTAAATTTAAAATTAATTAAAAATTACTAAAGAAAATAAGAAATGAAACAGATGCATTTATAAATAAGAGAAGAAAATAAATTAGAGCATCCCCAATAAGGGTTCTTTCTTAGTTTTTAGAACTGTAAAAAATTAGAGGGTTTGTTTTTAACAAATGTGGATGTTGGTTTTTTGCTAAATATTAAAGAAAAAAAACCCTGAGATACGCAATTGTGTCTCACAAGTGACCCAACGAGCTGCGTGTGTTACATGCGCCCGCTTGGGCGATTAAGAGTGGCCACAAAAAAGTGTGATTTTCAGCTTTAAAAGATTAAAAACAGAAATAGCTTGGCTAAAGAATCTTCAATTAAATGCGAGAGTGCAGACATAGAGTCAGAGACTCAACGTGCAGTGGATAAGGAAGCTTCTGGCTGGTTTGCAGGATGGGACCAATCTACTCTTAAATTTACAACTACATCTGCTTACTTTGAATTTTTCCGTACGTTGATCAATTAATGATGTCAATAGAAAATTTAGGTACAATCCATTTTTATATTTTTTTTTTATCTACTTAATCAGAGATATAATAGAAACATATGCTCTATTGGTGTTGTGGGGTGGGGCAATTTGTTTCACTTTTTTTTAGGGTATGCACTCAATAATAATCACTATTGTGTGTATATAGCCCACAAACTACATAAGAGAATTTTAACAATAACTGAACTTGTAACTTATATACATGATAATTATATTTTACTCACTTGATCGCTCTTTTCGGGAGCTTCATTTCTCTTTCATGCAATGGATGAGGGTTATGTGATTAAAATATATGCTAGTGGGAGGATACTTATTAATTACACGTAATTTAATTACCACCAACTTCATGTCTTCATGGCTTCTTAGACGCTATACAAAAATTTTACTTTTTATCTCACAATTACTGTGATACTATCATATTTGGTCCTTGAATTAATTTTTAATTTGCTCGTTTTGGTTCTATGGTTTTACTGATATTATTTTTACATTTAGTCATTTATTTATTATTATTTTTTAAAATTAACATCAATTTTTGAAAAAATACAATAATTTTTTCCAAGAATAGCCTCATCTTTTTTGTTAAAAAATATTCATATAAATAATACAATAAATAATAGTTTGATAAACTTTTTTCTTTAATGAAAAATTCATCTTATTGCTAAGGTATGTAGTTTAGTATAGGTTTAGGAACAGTTTTAGCATGAATAGAGGGTAAATTGTAAGTTATCAAATTGTCCTAACAATTAACATCTACTCGACAAAAATGACTAAAGAAGACAAAATGTCGCACTATTATTAAATTCGTAGAACGAAATGTAGCTAAATTAAAATTTGAGAACTATATGCAACAATGCCATATACTCCCTAAGTTGTAAGACTACTAGAAGTGAAATTTTATCTTACATAGTATGACTATCCAAAAAAAAGCTAATGCAAGCAATGCCAACCAGCCATTATATTAATAATAATAATAATAATAATAATAATAATAATAATAATAATAATAATAATAATAATAATAATAATAATAATAGAACAACTCTATAATATAATGTTGACTATCCAACTATATATTAAGAGAAAGTAAATTTTTTTTTTATCTTTTATATTTATGCTATTTTCCATCCAAATTAATTGTACATTGTGCTATAATAATTGGTCTTATAAGTTTTTTGGACACATATGTCCTTACTATTATTTGAATTTTCTTAAACATGTTATACAGACTATTATTATTATTATTATTATTATTATTATTATTATTATTATTATTATTATTATTATTATTATTATTATTATTATTATTATTATTATTAATTGCTTATTTTAAATAAAACAAGCAAAAATTGAAAAGTTTTGTACAATCACATTTTCTAGGTCTTCAGCTATATATGATTGTATAGTGATTTTTGTTCTATATATATACTATATATAGGATATTCATGCTAGTTAACCGTTATAAGGACGAGAATATAAAATTGTCTACACTATATGATGCTATTGAACATTGATGTTCAAATTAAGTGTTAAAAGGACGAGAGCGAAACGTGTAATCTCATGCAATTATAAAGATGAAGACGAAATAGTAAGGATAATGCCGTCCATAATTAAATGCATCTGAAATCTGAAGACTATTTATGCACATTAATTCAGAGCAAATATGTGGACAAAAATCAATATACAGTTGTAATTTATTAAATTTTAATCTGTCAATGCTTCTTTTTTTTTTTTTTTTTTTTGAAAACTTTAATCTGTCAATGCTAGTTTCTAGTTGTGCATTTTTTAATATTATTTGAGTTATATTAAGTAGTATCAATATTCAGAGCACTTTCAGTAGAAGTTTTTTATGGTAATTTTAGCTATTATGAAAGAAAAAAAGGTGAAGTAACAAAGAAGAAAAATGGTAAGGAAACAGTCGCGTTGTGAGAGTTAATGCAATGTGGTGACTCTTGAGACATTGATTTATCATCTCTACAAATCCTGTTTTGTCGAGAGTATGGTGTTTCAATTTTTGTGGGGAAGAAAAATGGTGAGGTTTTACATACTACTAAAACTTTCATTTTTCGTGGACCCTATTACAGTGTAGTACTGTTCATACATATTTTCAATCGCTTCCACTGAATGACCTCCCATATGGAAGAGTCACTAATGCTATCTGAGCATTAAGGTCTATATGTCATTTGAGCACAAGGTTTGGCAGTTACGTTGGATTTAAAAAAAAAAACTCTAAAAAAAACAAATTTATTATTCCCATATTACCTTGTGACAAGGTGGAATATAATAGGCCACCCCATGTACCTCACACCGACAATTTGTGAGAAACTGCTTCCAGTTCCTGAAGAGGTTGTTGCCCCACAGCCTGTGCAAGGTGGTGGAGGTCCAACTTTAAGACGGTCTACACGGATAAGGCGATCAGCAGTTCCTAGTTATTATGTTTCGTATCTACAAGAATCTGATATAGGAGCCGAGAATGATCCTAACACGTTCTCTCAAGCCACAAATTGTGCACAGTCTGACTTATGGTTTGAAGCCATGAATGATGAAATGAATTCCATGAAGAGCAATGGGGTTTGGGATCTTGTTGAGTTGCCTAATGGGGCCAAAGCCATTGGCTGTAAATGGGTTTTTAAGACCAAGAGAAACTCATTAGGCAACATTGAGAGATACAAGGCCAGACTTGTTGCAAAGGGATTTACTCAAAAGGAGGGAATCGATTACAAGGAGACTTTTTCTCCTGTATCAAAGAAAGATTCACTTCGTGTCATTCTGGCTTTAGTTGCACATTTTAATCTTGAGTTGCAACAAATGGATGTCAAAACTGCTTTCCTTAATGGTGATCTAGAAGAGGAGGTTTATATGAAACAACCTGAAGGTTTCTCTTCTAGAGGTGGTGAGAATTTAGTATGTAAGCTTAAGAAATCCATATACGGTCTAAAACAAGCTTCCCGTCAATGGTATATCAAATTCGATGGGGTAATTTCTTCATTTGGTTTTGTTGAAAATCCCTTAGATCCTTGTATATATCAGAAGGTGAGTGGGAGTCGAATATGCTTCCTTGTTTTATATGTGGATGACATCTTACTTGCCACCAATGATAAGGGGATGCTTCGTGATGTGAAACAATTTCTTTCTAAGAACTTTGACATGAAGGATATGGGTGATGCCTCTTATGTTATTGGCATTAAAATTCATAGAGATAGGTCCCGGGGCATACTGGGTTTATCTCAAGAAACCTATATAAGCAAAGTTTTAGAGAGATTTCATATGCAAAATTGTTCACCAAGCGTTGCTGCTCCCATAGCAAAAGGGGATAAATTCAGCTTGGAACAATGTCCGAAAAATGATTTGGAGAAAGAATCCATGGAGAACGTCCCTTATGCTGCAGCGGTTGGGTGTCTTGGATATATTCAAGTCTGTACAAGGCCGGACATTGCTTTCGCAGTTGGGATGCTCGGACGCTACTTGCACAATCCGGGATTAGACCACTGGAGAGCTGTGAAGAAGGTTCTAAGGTATCTAAAAGGAACCAAAGACTACAAGCTTGGGTTTAGGCAGACGGACAATCTAGATGTTGTCGGCTATTCTGATGCTGACTTCGCTGGCTGTGTTGATTCTCGAAAATCAACTTCTGGGTGCGTTTTTATTATGGCCGGTGGGGCTATCTCATGGAGAAGTGTCAAACAGTCCTTAATAGCCACTTCTACATGTGAAGCCGAGTTCGTTTCCTGTTTCGAGGCTACTTCTCAAGGTGTTTGGCTAAAGAATTTTATCTCAGGGCTTAGAGTGATGGACTCTATATCGAAGCCATTGAAAGTCTATTGTGACAACTTAGCTGCAGTCTTCCTAGCTAAGAACAACAAAAGTGGGAGTCGAAGTAAGCACATCGACATCAAATTCTTAGCCATTAGGGAGCGTGTCAAGAATAAAGTTGTAATCATTGAACACATTAGGACTGAGCTGATGTTGGCAGATCCCTTGACTAAAGGCATGCCTCCATTTAAATTCAAGGATCTGGTTCAGAAAATGGGACTTTCATCCATTTTGTAATTTGTATATACATTCAGTTTAATAAAATTCTTTTGCATTCAGACATTTTTTTCTCAATTAAGTGTGTACACCTTCTTTTGCTTTGTATTGCTGAGAAAATGTACTAAAGTTGGACTTGAAATAAACATAGGGTTTGTTTCATTAAGTTTTGTTTCCTAATTAAGTGCTTAAAGGCAAGTTTGCATTTAATCATAATGGATACTACTCGTATTAATGAGGACATATCACTATGGTTGGTGTTTTCTGTTTTTGGGCTAGAGTGTTTGCACCAAGTGGGAGAATGTAACATTTTCCTATTTATCATTATCACAACATTAGGATAAGTTATGATAATATTAGTGGTGCAACACTATCTACCTGATAGCTAGACTTTAGGAGTCTAGTTAGGGTTTAGGAGACCTATTGTTATACGACAACCACAATGATGGCCAGTGGTTATATAAGGTTCCTAGTCCTCTCACTGCTCACGCTTCATACCTCATACACCATCTAGAGAGAGTTGAGCATTGTGAGAGACAAAACACTCACGTAAACTCTGCAGCAGTCCAGGACGTACAACCTACATCAACTAAAGAGCTATGGCTGGAGGTAAGTACGATCCTAATTATTACATATTAAGTCTTATGTGATAAATTAAGTCTAACATGTATGTATAGTAGGAATTGGAAGTTGATTTAGATTTGGCACCCCACAAAACACACACACATATAGGGTCTTGTTCAGGTGTTGAATTAACCAACTAAAAGAATACACCATAAATAACACAAAAATGCACAACAATTACTCTAGCTTCACGATTACTACAAGAATGCACCACATTTACTATAAAAATGCACTGCAACTACTACAGGAATGCACCACAATTACTACATGAACACACGACCGACATTAGGGCACACCCTCAAGGCATGTCTTAGTGTAGTTGTTGTGCATTCATGTAGAATTTATAGTGCATTCCTTCAAAAGTTCGCAGTTCTCATGGAAAGGCTGGTTCTCACGCAACTCTATATATATACCTGTAGCTTATAGCAGTGGCGCCAGCAACAGCAAAGCTGATACCGTGAGACCTGTCGGCCTTGGGGTCCATGTAGGGCGGTAAGAAGGGCAGGGAGAGAGCTTGGGCGACGAAATCGATGACGAGGCGGCCGTCGGAGTAGCGGTTGGTGGGGCGGTGGAAGAATGTGCGGCCGTAGGGTGGGTTTGATACATGGGTGAAGAAGATGGAGCCAGTGCTGGAGTTTGTGTTGCCTGTGTCTGTGAACGAGTCTCCAAACGCATAAATTTTCTTGAATAGTTTGGGGGCTGTGGCTGATGATGGATTAGGGCAACACAAGAACAAGAGTAGTAGTAGAGTAGATAGTGTGATTTTAGAAGCACAATGTTTGTAGGTAAAAGCCATGGCTACTTTGTTTATGGAAACGTAACCTTTGCTCATATAGATGGGCGGATAATGGAGCTCGTTGTGGCATATATAATACATAAATATCCAATCTAATTATCAATTTAGTTTTTTAGTTGAGATGGAACACATGGTTCAATTGGGTATGAGGGTTCGAATTTCAGCGTCACCCAATAAAAAAAATGACTATAGTCCACTTGTTGCTTGGAGCCCATAAAAAAGTAATCGATCTGCACACGTGAAGAGACACTTTTAGTTGAGATGACTATTGTCCACGTGTTGCTTAGAACCCATAAAAAAATAATCTGTTCGCACACGTGAAGAGACATTTTTAGTTGAGATGGAACACATGCTTCAATTGAGTTAAGCCAATAAAATTTGGTTCCTAACTATGGTGTGTGCATGCCTCTATATACATAAACGTACGCACATGGGGTAACCCCAACCAAGTTGGTCGGATTGTCGATTTGGTAACCATAAGGTTCCAAGTTTGACTCCCAATGAGAATGATCTGTTGGTCTTCTTGGTTTGAGATGATTATCTATGAGTACCCTATGCTTATTTAATTCCTTATAATTGTTTTCCAATTAAAGTCACAAACCAAAATGTGCACATCCTCATACAGTGACTGAGTTTAATTTCTCTAATTTCGTGAAGTTGACTATTACTATTCTTGGTTCTAAGTAATTAATATAATATTTGATTTTTTATGTATGGTTCTTATACATGGAGACAACTTCAATCAATATATAAATTATCCAACCTGTCAAAAGGGAGAGAATTGAAGAATGCAGTTTGATAATGAAAATGTATATATTGGAAATCAAATTTCAGTGGCCCTATGTGTTCTTGAATTTAAGTTGCTGAAGGTTAAGGTGATTTACAATAGTTATAGTGTTATACCATTTACTTGGGTATAAAATACATAATTTACATATTAAATATTCATAATTTACATATTAAATGTTCATAACTCAAATTGTGAACATTCAGTATGTAAATTGTGAACCCGGGTTCACAGAGTAATTTGCCGATGATTTCTCTATTATTGGATCGTATCCTAACAAATTCATCATAATTAATATGAGTTTTTGCTTTGATTTTCAAAAAAAAAAAAAATTAATTTGATATCAGAACATAGATTTTAAATATGTTTTTTTCACTATATTTATTTATTTATTATTTGGATTCACGTATCTACTGTTCTTAATTTGTTTGTGTTCTTTTACATTTTGTGCCTAATTTTTGTTCTTGACCTAATTGTACATCAATATTAAGAAAGAAAAAAGAGGCCAAATAAGTCAATATATACACTATACAAAAATGTAATTAGGTCATTAAACAAAAAATCAACAATTGGTTCTCTAAACAGGCAAAAATCATGTAATATAATTATACCAAAATAATCTATTTCCTAGATTAGTTGCAGGTCACCTTACTTTCATGACATGTTTTTAAATGTTTATATACTTTTTAATAAATTAATTTTCCATATTAGTACTTATCTTCTATCTTGTCAACAAAATTGTTGTTGAATATGTAGATTTTTATTTTTATTTTTTGAAAAAAAAAATGGAAACGAAATCAAATGATTTGTTTTTAAAGGAAGCTGGTATGTTGAGATGGATATAATTATTTTGAAGCTTTGTTTTTTTTTTTTCTAGTACTCATGTAGTATCTGTTCATAACTACTTTCTCAACCTACTTAAGCACAAAATAAGTTAATATTGGAGGGCTCAAACCCATCCCCTTCCATATCAAAGTGCAACCGGGTGCTACTAGACGACAAGATCTTGACAATTACTTTGAAGCTATATTAAACAAAAATGAAAATTTTAAATTAATCAATCCAGGTTCATCAAAGGTCGTTCCTCAACCTGTTGGAGTAGAAAGAGATAATTCCACCTCCACTAAAGTTCAATCTCATAACCTCCTATTTAGGAGAATCATTATATACATGCCACTTGACCACAAGTTCACTGGCAACAGTTAATCTACCTAAATGCAAATCTAGAACAATTTTTTTTTTCTTTTTTTGGGGTGTAATTAAGCCTTGGGACAAGTAGTTGAATAAATGTGCAACAACTTTTCTTAAACCTAATTATTCTTTTTTTTTTTTTCCGGATAAGCCTTGCTACAAGTACTTAAATAAATGTGCAACAACTTTTCTTAAGTCTACTTATTTGACTGTTAGTTATGTTGCTAGAAGGAAAACATTATTTTCACAATTATTTTTCATAAAGGAAAATTGTAATTTATGCCCTTTCATAATATGTCAATTATCAATTTTCAAAACGATATATATATTGTCCCTCCCAAGTGTAAATGTTGTTCCTCAATTTTCAAAATAGTACATATATTGCCCCTCTCGTACCGTACAAGAGGAGCAATATATGTACCACTTTGAAAATTGAGGGGTAGCATTTATGCCACTAATAATTTAGGGGTGACATTGATAATTGACATATTATGGAGGGACATAAATTACAATTTTCCCTTTTTCATAATGTATTAAATGGTATATTATGTGATTTAGGTAATAACTTATAATTTATTTTAAGTTATAGCTTCTGGTTTTATTTGGCAAAAATAAACAAAAAAAAAAATTAAAAAAAAAAACGAAACAAAAAAAGGTTTAAATTACTCCTTTTATCTACACATGCACTATATGTTTCTCTTTTTTTTTTTCTTTTTTTTTTTAAAAAAAAAAAAAGGGTAAAATGTTAAATATGCATGTACTTGAAAATGCATTTAATAAACAAAGTGGCCGGTACTTTAAAACATAGAGGTTATGCTGTATTTAAGAAATTCTGTTTTTAAATTCACAAACAAAGTACTTTAAAATTGTATTTATTAAATAGAGTATATTTGCCAAGTACCTGTGCTCAGATAGCATGTAGTGACTCCCCCGAATTGAGAAAGTATGTATGAAGAGATGTTACAATGTAATAGAGTCTGTAGAATTCAAAAAAAATTTAAAAAAATAGATTATATTTCAATTTAATTATTTTTCAAAGTCGTGTAGTCTCTACATTGTTACTATCTCAACATATATCATTTTAAGCATTTTCACTATTGCATCATATTTTAAAATTGTTCTGTTACGTCATATTGATTTACAAAAAAGATGGGAAAAAGAATAAAACTTTAAATATTGTTAGTTGTAATGCAAAACTCAAAACTAAAATTTATTAATTCCCTGTTTAGTTTATATATAACCACATCATCCATAAAATAACAAATCACCCTCCAACATCATTCAACATCATTTGTCTTTTGTGTGCTTTGTTTCCCATTACAAAAACTCCCCATATTTGTCAAATGAATACTAAAGAGGAAAAGGTAGTGAGCATTTAGGAGTCTGTAGGAGAGTCAAAAGACTCTGCTCAATCACAGACGTAGTAGTTCGCAGGGAAACAATAAAGCTAGCTCTGTGACCAAACGATTTTCTTTCATCAAAATGATGTCCTTGATACAACCTGGGATCAATAGTATAATTTCCTTCAATTTTCGAGATTGTTTCATTTTCATATGGTCGAAAAAATCTTGAGTACATAGAATGCCAAAAAAAAAAAAAAAAAAAAAAAGCTGGAGAAAGTATCTTCATTTCCTTTCTTCTAAAAAAAAAACACTCATGATGAGAGAAAATACCACAATATCATCACCATAATAAGAGGTTTCATCTCTTGGAGTAAGATTCCTTTTGCCTATGCTGATTTGATTTCCAATGAGAATGATCTGTTGGTATTCTTGGTTTGAGCTCGTTAGTTATGAGTAACCTATGTTGATTTGACTCCTTGTAGTCTTTTGCCGACTAAAGTCACAAAACGAAATGTGTACATTCTCAGATAGTGACTATGTATTTCTCTAAATTTGTGAAGTTGCCTATTACTATTATTATTGATTCTAAATAATTAATATACTATTTGATTTTTTATGGATGGTTCTTATATATGGAGACAACTTCAATCAATATATAAATTATCCAACCTGTCAAAAGGGACCGGAGCTGAGAGAATTGAAGAATGCAGTTTGATAATGAAAATTTATATATTGGATATCAAATTTTGGTGGCCCTATGTGTTCTTGAATTTAAGTTGCAGAAGGGTTAAAGGTGATTTCTCTATTACTGGATCGCATCAGTTCGTCAGTGGAGGAGATATCGAAATTGACTCTTTGTGCTTCAACAAGTTGAGAAAAGTATAGATGAACAGATACTACAATGTAATAGGATCAGTTGTATTCAAAAAAAAAAAAAAAAACAAATTCGTATTAATTTGATATCAAAACACTGCTTTCAATCATTATTGTATAGACCATATTATTAAATAATGTAAATTCAGTAAACAAATAATGTGCTTTAAGTATATATTAAAAATGTATATTATATTTATGGAAAAATACATTATTTAAGTACTGAAAATATATTATTTTGTATAATATACATTCAGTACACAAATAAAATACTTTTAATACGTTAAAAATATACTTTTTGTTATGGTCCACAACACTTCGTGGAGCATATAATTTGTCCATTGATTTTAAATAAAATTTTCACTAGATTTAGTAATTTATTATTTGGATTCACGTATTTACTCTTCTTAATTTGTATGTGTTCTTTTACATTTATTTTGTGCCTAAATTTTGTTCTTGACCTAATTGTACATCAAAAAGAAGGAATAAGATTCAAATTGGCCACTAAACGTAACTTGAAAGTGTAATTTGGTCACTGAATAAAAGAAAGTGCAATTAGACCACTTAACACTCCAAATGTATGCAATTTCACCTGATAGCATTTTACCATCAATTTCATCAGGTTATTTGCTTACGTGGACGGTAAATTAACATTTTAAAACAATTTTTAATAATAAACTATTAAAATAAAAAATCAAAACCATTTTTTAAAAAAATTAAAAACACACACACTACAAGAAAATTCGCGAATCGCGACGGAAAAATTCGGTTGCGAATTGGCCAAATTCCGTCGCGAATCAGGTTTTGCGACGGAATAAATTCCGTCGTTTATCGCGTTGCCGTATTTTGATAGGCGACAGAATAATTCCGTCGCAAAATATCGCGATGGAATTGACGACGAAATAATTTCCGTCACGAAATGACGACGGAATTATTCCGTTGCAATTTTAGCAACGGAAATTTGTCTGTCGTAAATTCGTTGCAATTTTAGCAACGGAAAATTTTTCATCGTCATATGCGAAATGAATATTCCATCGCCATATTTTTTTAGTCCATCGCAATTTCCGTTGCAAAAAAAAGACGGAGTTACATTCCGTTGCAATTCCGTCGCATTTAGTGTATCAAATATTCCGTCGCGAAATTTATATTCTGTCGCAATTTTTGAATTATTTTTAAAAAAATTTATATTAAATTAGTAATTTAAATAGTAATATTAAACTATAATAATATAAAAGACACTATTAATTCTAAAATAAAATATTGACTTAAAAAGTACTAAAGTGTAAAATATTATCAAACCACATTTAAAACATAATAATAGTCAAATAACGTCTAAGCAACAATCTAATAGTCAATTCCTAAGCAACAATCTAATAGTTAATTCAAGTCTAAACAACAATCCATATTAAAATCAATCGGTTTGAGATGGAGGTGATGATGAAGTACTTGCTCTCCCACCATCACTATAATCAAGTCGTTGTTGCATAGGGAGAATAGTAGCCTTCAAACTTTTAATTTCATCTTGTGCATTTGTAGAAGTATGTAGCATTGTCGGGTGGTTGAGATGTTGGGGTCATATTGCCAGAAATGTTATCACTAGTTGAACCATTAACAATAGAACAACCATATGAACCAAGTCCATAAATTCTTCTTTTCTTATCATGTCCACCAACCGCATCATAGTATAATTGATTATCATCCACTTGCTCCCCATTTTCTGTCAACAGCTCCTTGCGTTGCAACTTGTTCCTAAAATATGTAAGAAGTTTAGCACAAAATATATGTGAAGTTATATATATTTTAAAAAATAAAAATAAATTAAACTTAAATGAATTTGTTTGAATTTTTCAACTATGAATGTTTCCCCATCGTATTGTTTGGTATGTGTATACTTGAAAAGTTCATAATATGATGTTGACTTTCTGAAAAGCAAAAGTTGTTTTGTGAAAGAAGTTGACTTTTTGTAAATAATAATAATAATAATAATAATAATAATAATAATAATAATAATAATAATAAAAAGTAAATTAAATTTGATTCATCCACACAAGTTTCCTAAATCTTTAGACCAATGCACCTTAAATTTCAACAACTGACGCACCGTAAGCACACAACACAGAAATCACGCACCTTAAGCTAAAAACCAAGCACCTTAAGAAGGAAAACCACGCATCTTAAAAGGAAAATCATGTACCATAAATTTGACCTAAATGTAAAAATACCAAATTGCTACAACATTTTTTTAATCTGTGTTCAATCTGAGCTTTTGATTTTGATTAGATCAAGGACTGAGATTAAATCTCGACTATCTTTTAATTTTTACCACATTTGATCTCTCTCCATATATATATATATATATATATATATATATATATATATATATATATATATATATATATATATATATATAAAATGTTTGCATTTCAATACAGGTGTAATAGTATTTGCACCTGTATTGTGGGGATAGATGTCCGACTTGTCCCCCCTCCAAAGGTATGGGACATGCATCCAATAACTATTGATCAACATAATACGTAGTAATAATTATTTTTTCTAATATCAGACTTGTTGCGGAGTGAATTAACTCAATAAGTTTCTTCGCTCCTCTCTACCGTCATTATCCCTATAACTCGTAAGTTTTCTCCTCTGAAACTCTTGGGCTAGAAATGCCTTATTATAAAGATTTTGGATTTGTATTATAATTTAGTTGCCGTACTTTGCCAAGGAGGTGGAAAGTGAATTGAAGCTCATGGTTTTAATAATGGGACCGGGTCCACCAAAAACCGAACATAGGGGTACATAATAGAGTAAGAAGAAAGCAACTTTATTATTGGGGACGCTAGGTTCGAAATATTACGTACAAAGCCCAAATTAAAATATTGCCCCAAAATGGTAGCTCAAAAAATACATATATAATAAATGACAAATTATGTCGTGGACCTGGATCCAAACGGCGCCATTTTATTAGCTTTTGTTTAAATAATAAAAAAAAAAAATTAACGGTGTTAACTGTAGCTCTCCTTCGCAAATCGTCTTCGTCGCAGCATTCACAGATACAGAGATCTAGGTTCACAAACCGAGCTTTAGGTTCACAACAACATAGCTCTACTTTCACAAATACAGAACTCTATGTTCACAAAAATATAACTCCATGTTCACAATAACAGAGCTATACATTAACAAATATAGAGATCAATGTTCACAAACACAGAGCTCTAAGTTCACAACAATAGAACTACATGTTCACAAAAAAATAGAACTCCATGTTCACAACAACATAGCTCTACATTCACAGATACAAAACTCCTCACAAATATATAACTCCATGTTCACAATAATAGAACTATACCTTCACAGATACAGAGATCTAGGTTCACAAACACAGAGCTATAGGTTCACAACAACATAGCTCTGCATTCACAAATACAGAACTCGAGTTCACAAAAAAATAACTCCAGGTTTACAATATAACTCCATTTTTGAACCCAACACTTTATATTACATAGAATATAAACCCTATTCTAAATAAACTCATTATACTAGTTAGAATGCTTGCAAAATTGCGATGAAAACTACGGTGGACTATGCTTGCAAAATGACGATGAACAATGCTGTCAAGGACGATGAGAATGGTGGATGAAGGTGCGAAAATGGTGAAAATGGCAGATGAATTGCAGATGAATGGTAAAGATGGGAGGAGACTTATTTTTCAATGGTGAAGATGGAAGATGGAATGGTGAATCGCAGATGAATGGTGAAGATGGAAGATGGAATGTCGAATCGCAGATTAATAGTGTAATACCCCTTATTTAAAAAAAAATTGATTGGCTGAGGAAAACGGTGCCACTAACTGCTCTGTTACCCTCAGCTCATAAAACTGTGTCGTTTTAGACCTAGGTCCACGGCATAACAACCGATAATAAATATTATAGCCATAAGGAATCGAATAGGACCCAAAATGGTAGTCCGATAATAAATAAATAACACTACCAACAGGACTCGAACCCTGGCGTGCCGGCATGAGAGAGAAGACACAGACAAATCGACAAGGAGGCGTTTGGTGAGCTTATGGATGCCCTTTAAGGTGGGGGAAGACACCCTATTTATATTGTTGTAGGACTCACGGATCGCTGACAAATGGATGACATCTGGCCGCCTTTATTCTTAATCACACACGTGTTCCCCCACTACTTTGTTTCCAGCGCACTCCCATGCATAAGTGGAGCTCCCTACCCTTTATACATAAGATCTTGATAGCTTGGGTGGTTCATCCTTATGTTATTATATATGTGGGAGGTTGTGGGTTTGAACTCCCATAATATAACACATCTTATATTATTTTGATCCTTAATGGGCGAACACCTCACCCATAAAAATAGACACTCCGCTTGGACGATTAAACTAAGACTTTTCCAATAAAATAGATTTAGGTGACTTTTCCAATAAAATAGACTCAGGATCCCATGTCTTCCTCAGAAGCAAATTTCCCATGTGTCCCTCATAAGCAAATAACCCGTAAAATGGCTTCCGAAAAATGTTTTCCGAGTTTGGTAACATCCGGAAAATGTGGTCAACGGAAAATGACTTATGGAATTTTTTTCCGTAAGTCATTTTCCGGAATCGCCAAAATGGCTGTTTCGCATGTTCTCGACCAAAACCAATCCATATCACCCATGATCATGGATCAAGGAGGTGGGAAACCGCCGAAAACCTTTGCTACGTTTTTTTTAATTTTATTTTATAAATTCTATATTTTAATAAATAATATTATTTTAATATTATTATAATTTTTTATATTTTAAATAAAATAATTACAATGTTTAATTATACAATTTTATCCATTTTTCAAAAATTAAACTAAACACACAAAGACAATTTTCCTAACACATCCAAACACTGGAAATGAAGCTGTTTTTCAGATAATGACTCATTTTCCAGAAGTCATTTTCCTGCTTTCCAAACGGACCCTAAAGGAACAAAAGTGGGAGCGGGATTGAGCTCAGAGCATGATAAAAAAAAAAAAAAAAAAAAAAGTGAGATAAAAAAAGAGTGAGAGGGGGCATGAACAAAAGTGGGAGAGGGTTTGAGCTTCCTTAGAGCATCATAAATAAAGATAGAGATGGCAACAAGAAAAGAAATTGAGTGAAAAGAAGTTAGCTAATCAAATTATTTCTAGTATTTTTTTTTACCAAATCAATGTAATATATAAATAAAGAATAATTATGTATCCGGCTATGGGCAATCCTAACCAAATTCTTTGGTTAAACTGTTGACTTGGTAATCATAATGTTCTAAGTTTTATTTTCAGTGGGAACAACTAGCTTATTGACCTGCTTGGTTTGAGTCGATCAGCTATGGACAACTTAAATTGATTTACCTTCTTGTTGTTCTTTGTCGATTAGGGTTATAAGATGGGATTTATACAATGCACACGCTTGAATATAAACTACTAGGGGTAGTTTAGTAACTTGGAAAAATGGAGAATTGGGGAAGTGGAAGAATGGAAAATGGAAAACTTGTTTACTAAAACCAATTCTCTAAACCAATTCTCCATCTCCATTCTTCCATTTGACCATTTCTATAGAATTTTGGAGAGAGCCAAAATTGAATTCTCCAATTCTTCGAAATGGATAATGCATGGTGAACAGTGGTATTCCTTCCTTGCTTGCTGGGAGCACAAATTCCTTTTGCAGCCAGAAACCTTCTTGCACAAGAAATGAAGGAAATGGAGAAATAAACGACCCCCTAGTTTCTCCATCACAAAAAATAATACTCCCTCTGTTCTATTTACTATTCATTGGTCAAATCAACTCTATTTACTATTCTTTGCTTATTTTCTTTAGTAATTTTTTATTATTTTTAAATTTAATTAACTCTATTTACTATTCTTTGCTTATTTTCTTTAGTAATTTTTTATTATTTTTAAATTTAATTTTTTGTGTTTAATAGTACTTTTAATGTAGTTTCTAAATATTCTTTGCTTATTTTCTTTAGTAATTTTTTATTATTTTTAAATTTAATTTTTTGTGTTTAATAGTACTTTTAATGTAGTTTCTAAATATATAAATTTTAAATATTATTGCTAAACTTAATATTATTAAAAATTTGATTAAAAATTACTTCAGTCAAGCCTCGTTAAACGAATCAGACAACCATTTTGGGACGGAGGTAGTAATAAATTATAAACAGGGCCAAATCTATATACAACAATAAATTCAAGATCAGAAGTCTAAAAGTCAAGTAGATTCAAGATTAAATGATTTGTGAGACTCAAATTGAGAGCATGAGTCCAACACAAAGGACGTTCAACAGGCCCAGTTCAAGCTGATAAAGGGGAGCATTACTCTCTGATGGAGGCAAATCCAATTCAATTATGAATCACTTTACTGGGGAGTCTGGGAAGAATAGTGCAATCCAAAAATCCAAAAATCACCTCTGCCGCCATCGCAAAGCCACCATCCGCACCATCGCCGAGTCGCAAGCCACCGCTGCCCACAGCCGCACCGCTCACCTTCTTTGTCTTCTTCTTCACGTTCGAACGCCCACCTAGCCGCAACAGAGCCACCGCCGAACCTCCCGCAGCCGCACAACAGTACCGTTGACCGTCGCACCTCCAACAACAAGGCACCATTGCAGCACCGGTTTAGTTTTTTTATTTTTGCATTATTATTTTAATTTTTGAATTATTATTTTAATATTTGAATTATTAGAGTTGAAAATAATTATATTTGGAATTATTTTTTAATGTATTTCGAATTTTAGGAATTATTAGGTGTATATTTTGAATTTTATAAGTTATTGGTTATATATTTTGAATTTAGGAAATTATTGTATATATATTGTGTATTTTAGTAATTATTATTATTATATTTTGAATTATTTTTAATTTATTTCAAATTTTGGTAATTAATGTTAATATATTTTGAATTTTAGAAATTATTGTGTATTTTAGAAATTATTATTATTATTTTTTCTATTATTATTATTATTATTATTATTATTATTATTATATTTCGAATTATTGTTAATTTATTTTTGAAATTTAGGAATTAATGTTAATATATTTTAAATTTTAGGCATTATTGTTAATTTATTTTGAAATTTAGTATTTTAGTGTGAAATGTTTTGATTAGTCTTTTATTTTTAACTTGTTCATCAAACCTAACTTTATTGCACATAACACACAAACGAGTCTTGGTTAAAGGGATGAAGATTTTGGCTCCCCTTAGATCACGTTTGCATAAACAGGAGGAAAACTTAGCTACTAACAAGCACAAGCGAAAACACCTTTGGAAGAACTTGGTTATGGGTAAAAATAAGCAAAAAGAAAGTAAAACAAAAATAAAACAAATTAAAAACTTATCTCCTAAGCATTCACTAAGTTTAATGCTAGAAATAAACCAATCACACAATAAAACCAAATAAACCAATCCCCGACAACAGCACTAAAAAGTTTATGTACATAAAGTGGTGATGGTAAAAAGATGGTGAAAATGCCGTTCTGCTGAGGATTAGGGCTATGACACGTACTTGTATGAATTGCTAAATTCTAGGCACTAATGTTCTGGAATTCACAAGGATCCAAGCAAGTTATGATTAAGGATGGAAAGTAAAAATAAAATTTTTGGGTTTTTAAATATAAAGGAATGCAAATTAAACACAGATAAACTATATGATAAAAGATGGGTCTAGATTAGGGATATTGCTTTCTTGATGCACTAACAACTCAGAATGAGGGGTAAAACAATTTACCAAAGGATTTATGGCAATGCACATACGAATTCTAGTCTAAGCTACAATTTTTTTTTTTTTTTTTGAAAAAAGTCTAAGCTACAATAGTAAGCAATAAACAAGAATTAGAGTAGAATTGCCCCACTTTCGTAATGCATCAATCATAACTCTTAAAACACAAAAGCATTATAAGTTCCAATTCAACCCTATTTTCATAGAAGGAAAATTGGTTTGAAATTGGTTAGGCTTGAGTCTTTCAACCAACTTTCATTGAGATAAAAGCCTCTCCAAAACAAGCTAACATTTGCTACGCATCAATCACTAACAAGAGGACTACTTTCATTGAGACAAAAGCCTCGCCAAAACAAGCTAACAATTGTTATCGCACCTTTTTTTCAACTATACACTACACGTTTATTAAGAACTGTAATGAAAAGTCATATTTCTATATTCATTTTTCTAGTAGTGATCTTATTTTCAGTCCTATATTCTCTTAAGGAAATTCTCTTAATTTTCAGCTTTATCATTTCATTAATGTATTTGATTCCTTTTTATATTTTGTTACTATTTAGTTTGAAATTTTTAGTGTATCTGCATTCATGTTAGAGGAAAATGTCAAGTGTACTTGAACAAAGTTTTACTTCCATCATATATCATGATTTTATTAAAAGTAGAGAAGAATAAGAAAATAAAAATTGTAAACACTTTTTGCATGCGTCAATCAATAAGGGTCATGTTACTGGGAAGTATAAATAAAATCATTAAAAAAATGAAGTGCATATTTAATTTTAATTAAAATAGATAAGAACTACAAGCCAAGGACCTTGTGGTCCAGTGGCATCAAACTCTTCCCTTTATACGGGAGGTGGTGGGTTCGTTCGAGCCTTAGGTTAAGAAAGTAGTTATGAACAGATACTGCATTGTAATAGAGTCAGTAGTATTTTTTTTAAAAAAAAAAAGATAAGAACTACAAAAATGGAAATTAAACACAGAAAAGGATCGGACATAATTCAATATCATAAAAGGGCTTTAAGAATTTATTAGTAGTCATCATCATAGGTAACACTCATGACAAC
>CP025654.1:16876520-16905120 GCA_003576665.1 Ipomoea trifida
GGGGGGGGGGGGAGACGGAACGGAATGGGTATCCCTTCCCTGTCCCCATTCTTCCAAAATTTTTCCCATCCACGTTTTCGTAGGGCAGGGGATCAGGGATCTCATCGAAGAAGGGACAAATTGCCATTCTTATTCCACATAGTGTAGATTTATATCTAAAAATAAATAGAATTTTTTTTAATAGGTGGTGCCCGGATTTTTTTCCTACTATTTATTTGTTAATATTTGTAAACAATAAATTCCATATAAATAATTTAGATTAATATATTGTTACATGCATATTATATTTAATCGAAAATTCTTATTGAATGTAAATAATTAATCTTTTTTAATAGATAATTAAGAATAATTTATATATATATATATATATATATATATATATATATAGGTAATTGTACTTTTTTTTTTGTTATTTTGTTGTTCACGATGATAAAAAAAAATAGTAAATAATAATAAAAATATATCTAATGAAAATAAATCCTATGCATAATATACATAAAATAACATGAACAATTTAGGACTACAAAAATTAGTTTAGATATAATAGCAAATTTTTACAATTTAATTTTGGGTCACACTTGTGTGAGACCGTCTCACGGATCCTTATTCGTGAGACGGTCGGGTCGGGTCGAAGAACCATGCAAATGTCATACTTATATGTGCAAATCTACTTATATGCTCAAATATAATACTAATAAAAAATACAATTTTTGTTACTTATAAGAGAAAAAGTAATACATTTTTTATAATAAGTAATGTTGACAAGTGCCTCTCACTTATAAGGGTAAATATAATACTTTTGAGGAAAAATGTTATACTTTTAAGTCGAAATGTAAAAGTATTGTATTTTTCCTTAAAAGTATTACATTTACCCTAATAAGTAACAAAAAATTTATTCCTAATTAGTATTACATTTGAGCATACAAGTATGGCATTTGTGCATATAAGTGTTACATTTGCATCGTGACCCGACCGACCCGACCCGTCTCATGGTGAGACGGTCTCACACAAGTTTTTGCCTTTAATTTTCTACTATATGTCTATTTTATTAGTAAGGAAGTAGATAATAATATAATATGGAGTAGAAAATTTAATTTCCTGTTCACTATTTCTACTCTTGCTCCTTTACATTATATTATTTTTTTTTTTAAGTGATGAGAGAGACTCACAGTCATTACCAGAGGGCGTTCACTGGAAAAATCACTTGTTATGTGTCTAACCTGCAAATAAAGGACCACAAAGAGTTAAATCTGCTTATGTTGTTTATAACTGAATGACTCAAACTAATTAAGAAGATCAATATACTGCTACTACTAAGATCGAACTTGTAATCATATGATTATCAAGTTATCAGCATGACCAACTTAACTGGGGTTTGACCCGTTCCTTTACAATATAGTTATTATTACTCCGTAATTAAAGATGACTTTCATATGCATGATTCCTTAATCAAATTAGTAACATTTGATTTACATGATACTGGGAGTGCATTTGATAAAATAAAAATGCCAGCACGAATTTAATTTGTTCACATGCACAATATATATATGTTTGAATATATTTATCTAGGAGAATAAAATTCAAATACTTACCCAAGAGTACATAAATATGTTCTCGGAAACATCATTGACATTGAATATAAGCTTGAGAACTTCAAGGTTATTATGAGAATTACTAAAAGCATGTAATAATGCTTCGTAAGATTTCTCTGTTCTCTTTGCCTCTGCAAATACAAAACTATAATTAGTACACTTAAAACATGTACAACACAGAGATCAAATTTGCTTTTGGTCTTGACAGTTAAAATACATGATAATTATATTGTTTGAAAGCTATCATTTGATTGGCACAAACCTAGTAACGGGCAACAAGCAGAGATTATGGTTTTGGATTTGGCAATTAAAGTGGAATCTTCCATTATCTCATTTTTGGACCTGAAAGAGAATAATATATGTTGAAACATTATATTAGAAACCCTAATTAATAAACTTAACCTTTTGCTTTTATCACACTAAAAAAGTTTATACTCTACGTGTTGGAGGGTCGAGTCTTACTAATATCCTGCTATTGATATTAATGAAATATGGTGATGACTGTTATGCAAGTATAAGGAAATAAACAGGGACGGATCTATAAATCTTTTCCAGCGGGGACGAAATATTAAAAATAATAAGAATTTTGAGAAAAAAATAAAATACTTAGCCATAAATATTAAAATTAATGAGAAATTTTGAAAAAAAAAATTGAAATACTTAGAGGCCAAACTGATGAGATATTTTGAAAAAAAAAATTGCTTAGAGGTGGCCTGGAGACATAAATAATATTGTTGACTAGCTAGGGATAAAAATCAAAATACATCAAAATGTAATAAAAAAGATCTATGCTCTAGGAGTCAAACTCCTGGCATTTAATATAGAAATCATATACATACCTTACCATTTAAGTTAGCTCATCATATCCTTTGTTAAAATTTACTTATATTTAGTACTTATATATAAACGTTTACTATGTATATACATATATAAGAGCTTCCATTGTCCTGACTGTAGATAGGACCCGCCCTTGGAAATAAAGTTGTTTCTTCGTCACTTTACTAATTATAGTTTTTTGGCATATAGTAGTTATAAGCGTTGATCCAGACACTATGAGTTATTGATGTGTACTAGACACTAAATAGAGTGAGCTATACAACAATAATCTCTAGCTAGAGCATGAATGAAATAATAGATTTGATATTAAATTATATTAAATACTTACTCAACGCAAAGAATACGCTGAGAACAAGTAAGAATGCTCCTGGTAATCCAATAAGTCGCCAAAAGTAGCGGTTGTGGTGGAGAGAAAGATGATGGTTGATTAAGCTCACTCACACACTTGACGAGATCGATAATGAACTTGATGATAGAATCATTATCCCCAACTAATTTCTCAATATGACAAGATGGTGCATTAGCAATTAGATTTTCCTTGAAACTTGCCAACATGTTTGCTAACTTTTTTGGGCGACAGTATCGTTGAGAAATAGTGATGAAATAATGTCCACATATTAAGGAAAAAGCTCCAAGCATTATGACTACCTTGGTGTCCCAAGGGTAAGTGGATAACATGCTTAGCAAATGGATTGTTGCTGAGTGGCAATCAATATTATTCAAACACTTAAACACTACCTGTAAAAAGATAATATAACGGGCATATATACATAATAATAAAAATCAAGAAAAAGTTAATATAATAATCATGTAGTCGATAAGGACACGGAATAATATTACGAGTATAATACAAATATTTAATATATTGAACAAAAGTTAAAATTTGCAACATAATATTAATAATTGAAGTATACTTTCTATTTCAAATAATAGATTAAGCTGATAATATATAGTTGAATCTCACACAAACATATATATAGTCTTACGATCCCATGAGAAGATTATTATGAACCAATCTCTGCTTTATAATTGTAAAAATTCAATGGATCTGATCATATTAGAAAAACACACAGTAACATTTTTGTAATTATCATCAACTTTACTATACATACATGAACAAGTTAGCAGAGATTGGTATATTTAAAAAGAACTAATAACTAATCCCAGACTTACATTTAGACAAATTGGGTGAATCCGATCAAATTTTTAAAAAATAAAAAAGGTTGTGATATTTTTGTAATTATTTTCAACTTTATCATGCAAATTTGAACACTAAAATTTTCACTTTTTTTGAATAATAATATTGTTAAATTAATGCGCGCAATAATGAGGAGTTATATATGGTGTGCCAAGTATAATACTAAAAACTTACCTCAAAAGAAAGCTGTAGCATTTGGTACGAGAGTTCCTTGTGAATGCGCTTTTGTGGCATTAACATGTCTTTTTCAACTTCTCCAGAAACCTAGTAACATTTAGTCATACAGATTATATTAGTGCTATTACGGAGTGGTGTTATGCACTTTTGTTATTATAAAACTATCAAATATAAATGTAAAAATTAGGTAAATGCTTAGATGGATTTTGTTATATGTACATCCAAAATGTTTAACAACCATGGAATATAATTCTCTAACTATTATCACCTGCCATGCATAAAAATGGAAATTAATTATATATATACAGGATCAAGTACATTCAATTCAGTTACCACTTCAGGAATTAATACATAGTATATATAAAACACTTCAATAGAGTATATATATATATATATATATATATATATATATATATATATATATATATATATATATATATATGAATTAGAGCGATAAGCAAGTTGACAGACCAGGTGGTTAAAGTTGAGAATATTTTCGGCATAGCTCAAAACAAAATTTGCATTCAAATTGGTGGCACCATAACCATATGCATCAGGATGATGAGTAGCCTTTACTTGATCCGCGATTGCAGCGTCGTCATCAAACTCCATGTTTGTCACAGTTGGTGGTTCTGAAATCAATGGCGGTGATAGAGCTATAGGTTGAGTTGCCATGGATTGAGGTTAGCTTGGGTTGATTTTTGACAGTTACTAAACTTGTAGGATAGCTTCTTCCTATAACATGTATGTGTTTCAATACCCGACCGGCCTCAGCTCTTATATAGCAATATGAAATTAGGAATCAAATGGCACAATATTGTTTTTATGTTCGATTCCTTACCTCATGTTTACTTCGATTAAAAATGTTTTTCATCTTCAATTCCTTGCTTCAAGTCTAGTCCAATAAAAAATTAAAAAAAAAAACAGTAAAATCAATTGCCAGACAGAAGGTGTCAATTCCTTGCTTCAAGTTTGACTTCATTCCTTCCTTATCATTTTAGATTTAGTATTAATTTACAACTAATTCAACTTGTACATGTTAACCTGCTAAATTAGTAGTAGTAGTAGTTCAAGAATAAAGTGGTTACTAAACAAATTGTGCTTGCCAAGGGCCTTGTGGTCCAGTGGCATCAAACTCTTCCCTGTATATGGGAGGTGGTGGTTCGAGCCTTAGTGGAGGCATTGCTATCTCTTTGTTCTTCAGTAGAGAAAGTAGTTTATGAACAGATACTACACTGTAATAGAGTCAGTAGCATTCAAAAAAACAAATTGTGCCTTTTACTTTTCTTCTTTTTTCTTTTGCATAATATATTTAATGTTGTAATTAATGAGTGTCTTGTATGTCACACATGTATATCATATCACTTATACAAAGTTACAAACTAACTTTCCTAAGTACCAAATACCAAAATTGCTTGTTCCGTTAATAATAATAATAAAGTTAAAAGTTGGTGATGAGAATTTATTCTCCAAAATACAATTTCTATACGCTATTGCATGCTTTGGGTGATTATACTTTTCTTCTTTTTGCTATATTCTTGCTTTTTTGTCTGCTTAATCTGCACTGCAAAAAAGAAAAAGAAAAAAAAAAAGGATTTGGCATTACCTAGCTAGCATCAATTTGGAGATATGTATTGTTTAAATTAAGTGTACGTAATTAATAGATATATACAATATATACAATAAATTTTGTTAATAAATTAAAATTGATGTTTTTTTAGTTAATAAAAAAAGTAGCCAAAATAGTGCAGTTGTACTGTGCCTTAAGTTTGAAAACAAAAACTCACTTCAGATCCCAAAGTGGGCAAAAAAACATTGAAATGGAAATTCTTCAATCCTTTATTCCAATTGTGCAACTGAAATTAAAGTAAATTGTGTAATTGTAAAGTGAAATTGAAAAGTAAAGGGGTGTTTGGTTGGATGGAAAATCTTTTCCATGAAATGGAGGAAAATGTATTTTTCTGTTGTTTGGTTGGATTTAAAATGTTTTTTATTGGAACTTGAGTTCCCAAAAGTGAAGGAAAACAAATTCTTAGTTAGAAGGTGGTATTTTGTTTTCCAAGGGATTTGGGAAGAAAGTATTAAGCGATTGGACTATTTTACCCTCATCAATAATAATATAATATATTATCACTATTAATTGTTAAGGGCATATTGGTCTTTATATTCATAATTCCTTACCCTTCCAAATCCAACCAAACAATGGAATTCATTTTTCCAGTAATTTCTTGTCCGCCAATGAAACAATGGTATCTATTTTCATGGTAATTTGTTCACAAAAGGACACTAATTACTATCAATTCACCCTGATATAGACCCTAATTCCTAGTTATATTGGGTGCTTATCACTACACAAAAGAACAACCTATGTTTATTTTGTGACCGGGACGTCCAATCTTGTGAGTCGTGACGTGGGAAGCTAGTTCACCGCTTTGACCGGTCATAACAAACTTGCTGAGCTGGCTTCATGCGTGGGGGGACCGACTGCTACTGTTACGACCGCCTTCTTGGGGGTATATTTCTCGCTTAAGTCGTACCGGGGGGGCTCAAGGTTAGCATCGGAATAGTGCTTGGCAGTCCGAAACATGTTGTACTCGTACGTCTCGGCAGAGATCTTAATGGCCGCATCGTTGAGAGCTCGGGTCTGGGCTGGACGAGAATGCTCCATAATGTGGGCCGGCCATTCGCGAGGTATTGGGAGAGTCCAAGGACGCACGACCAACAGAATTCGATCTTTCCACCGCTTGTTATTGTCGGGAAGATCAAGAATCGAATAAAAGTGACCTCGTGATTGGATGCACAGAACCCCGCCCCCAAAAAAATGAAGCAGAATAGCTCCATCATAATTGGAAGGTCGTGGCGACCGTAAATCTACAAAAACACGCCAAAATCCGGTGTCCGTTAGAACTTATCTGCCCAGGCAAGACCTCATAGGACTTCTTGAACCCCAGCGGAAAGGGTTGGAAGGGGAAGGTAAGCGGGGCTTTGAGGGAGCCAAGGTGGATTCCGAGCCAATCCCCTCGTGTCCTATCTACAATGTAAGGAAAGGCGTCTCAGTAAAGGTAGCCCGAAATGCTAAGACCCGTACAAGCCCATTCTAAATAGGTAAGTAAAGGGTTAAGGGTCGAGAAATGCATACCTGCGAAAGAAGATAACCGTTGTTCGAAAGCGCGAACCAGGAAGAACTATTGCAATGATTGTGTAGCTCGGGAGGCTCTGGACTCCAGTAGCAAGGAATCGAAAAGTGAATTCTGGTGTCGGCCCCGCTATTTATAGACAGCGTGGGGAGAATTGGACAGTTTGGTTTCCCGAAACCCTAGCGCCGATCCTAAGGAGCTCCTCGCATGCGACACGTGTCCCGGCACTTGACGTCACGAGTGCGTCACCTGGACATCACCCTTTCGTGCCCTTGGAACGTACCCCGCGAACAGGTCCGACAGGCCCCCGGGCCTCCTCCTTCCCGAGGTTCGCCCAAGACCGGGATGGGGGGGCTAGTTGATAGGGATAATCTCCCAGTCTAGTTAAGCCGACCGATATATTCTCGTTGCCGGTCTAGCGACCTTTCCCGATCCGTGCCAGGCAGTCCAAGCCATTCTACACCCCGACCCTAGAGCTCGGAATAAGCGGGTTAGCCACAATACTTGCGTATTCCTCGAAGTGTAAACCCTTTAGCATTGTGACACCTGGCCCTCTAGTACCGGACCCGCCTCTAAGCTCGTGCATGCCTGCCATGCCGACAGCCTGGTACTTGTCCCCTAGCAGCCTATTTATACCGCATTTAGTGTCAAAATGAGGACTTTTGGCTGTTTTTTTTTATATATAATAGTCAAGGAGTTCGGAAACCTCTGATCCACTGCCACGTTGACCGGACTCCCTTAGGGTAGCATAACTTTGTACCTGACCTTTACTTTAATAAAGAGTATTTTAATCATATACGTGTGTTTTACTCTATCAAGCTTATTTGACCAAATAATAAAGTGATGCATTGCAGCACCTACAAGCTAAACCCCATCAGTAGGGAATGGTACCTTTGCACTTGGATCAATAATTTTATCCACTCTCACCTTCACTTGATCTACATTCAATTCTACCCCGTAAACCTTTTCACCCTTGTAAGCTATCCCAAATGCCATTGTACATCTAACGGGATCTTCCAAATACAACTGGCATTGTGTTCCTAAAAAAATTGTACCGTTTTTTCATATATTTATTTATGGTTTTGTTATTGCACCTTTTTTTCAATTATACACTACATGTTTATTAAGAACTGTAGTGAAAAGTCATATTTCTATATTCATTTTTCTAGTAGTGATCTTATTTTCAGTCCTATATTCTCTTAAGGAAATTCTCTTAATTTTCAGCTTTATCATTTCATTAATGTATTTGATTCCTTTTTATATTTTGTTACTATTTAGTTTGAAATTTTTAGTGTATCTGCATTCATGTTAGAGGAAAATGTCAAGTGTACTTGAACAAAGTTTTACTTCCATCATATATCATGATTTTATTAAAAGTAGAGAAGAATAAGAAAATAAAAATTCTAAACACTTTTTGCATGCGTCAATCAATAAGGGTCATGTTACTGGGAAGTATAAATAAAATCATTAAAAAAATGAAGTGCATATTTAATTTTAATTAAAATAGATAAGAACTACAAGCCAAGGACCTTGTGGTCCAGTAGCATCAAACTCTTCCCTTTATACGGGAGGTGGTGGGTTCGTTCGAGCCTTAGGTTAAGAAAGTAGTTATGAACAGATACTGCATTGTAATAGAGTCAGTAGTATTTTTTTTTAAAAAAAAGATAAGAACTACAAAAATGGAAATTAAACACAGAAAAGGATCGGACATAATTCAATATCATAAAAGGGCTTTAAGAATTTATTAGTAGTCATCATCATAGGTAACACTCATGACAACATGTGAAAGTTACAAATTTATGCATATGGTGAGAACACTGAGGGCACTTCACATCTTCTGGTATTTTATCTAAAGTTAATGGATATTCAAGAGTACAACAAGAATGTTGATCCTGAGAAGAAGCAAGCTTCTCATAACAATCTTTGAATGCTCGGCTGAAACCTTTGCTGCCTATATTGTTCTTCCATTTTGGGTATGCATTCATCACTCTCATCATTTTGTCACCAAAGTCACATGCTATCATTTCTTCCCCTTTGCCTAACAAAACCCATGCTCCAAATGTTGTGCTTTTAGCTTCATAAGCTAGTAACTTTTGGAGTCCAAGAAAAATTTTGTCCTCATCTTCAATACGACCAATCTTATTTAAATAATTAATTCTTGATAGGAATGCACTTCGAAGTCGTGTCCAAAACAACAAATAATCTGCATCATTATCAAGATTATGTGCATAACCATTCATATTATGCACAAGTGACTTTGCTTTCTTGTTATTCCCAATGTATGCAAATTTGATATCCAGTTGGATTTCAGAATTGACCTCCTTCACTTTCATTGCAAATTCTTGTATACATTTAACATCACTCCCTCCGCAAAAGAAAAAGTCATCTTTGAATGCGGTCTATTCAAAAAAGAAAAAAAAAATATTATTGCCGGGTCATAAAATGCGCAACACAAATAAAAACTAAATTAAGCATCAAAATGTTCAAATAATTATTTTGTTAGGGTGAGGACAACATGCAATTTAAAATCAATTATATGTTTATACTTATTCCTTTCATATTAGTTATTTTGGTTTCAATTATAGCGATTTAAAAATGGACTTACGGCCCAAAGTGTTATCCAGCTATGTATGCCATAATCATGTCTGTACACTCCTGTGTCATTACCCAAAAATTTAAGATTCCATGTCTGTTTATCCCAAAGCATTTCTTCATTCTTACTAGTGTACTTATAGGAAGAATCCTGAACAATAACAAAATAAATATTAATAATAAAGAAGATTAGATTACATAGCTTTTTAGACTTGAAACTATATATAAAACATAAGTGAGAGAAACGTACCGAATCTTTTATCCTCATATTAATGTCATATCTCCAATCATTAATGGTCTTTCTAATGCGATTAACCAAGTCATGTTTTCTCTCCTCAATGTCATCAATGACAGAACCAACACCTAAAGTCATTTCCGTCAACTCTTTTTGTAATAAAGAGTTGAAATTGTTTCCACTATCAGCAATGCGTGTATCCAACGCAAGTTCTCCTCTCCACGTTAGGATCATGTGCAATGCATTAGTATGAACTATTCTTCCACGACTGTCAAGTGAAATAACAATAGGTTCCCCACCACTTTGAAAACTCGGAACGCATCTCTCCTTCACAAATCTAATGAATTGAGGCGTAACCCTTTTGCATGGATCCAACAACTTTAATCCCATGCTTATACTTACTGATGGCATCCTTGCTTCAGTCCAAACTTGAGGATAATCTATTATTGGAATCAAAATATTCCAAGGGCTGATTTTGAACTTGGACAAGTGATGGTAAAAAAAAGCGGCATCGGAGAGATTTGTGTCTGACATTATTATCAATAGCACCCTCTTGTTTTCTAATGTAATGAGTGGAACCAGTTCTGTATTACCTGGCTGATATGTACAAATATAGAGGCCAGGTCAGGTTAACTTCATTATAAATTTCTGAAATTGTCAGTTTTTTCACACGCCATGCGCGAATAGGATAATGTCTAATATTTATGTTTAAATAAGTACTTCAAAGTATATCAATACAAGATTATATATGAGATGTTCATGCATAGGTAGATTTGTTTATTTAAATTGGTAATTCAAAGTACATGAATGCAATATAATATAGGAGAGGTTGATTATAATTGTCACTAAAATAAATATTTGCAATTTTGTAAAAACAATAGTCTAAATACTTAGTTTAAAAATGATAGTATAAATAAATACTACTTTTCATAATAAGAATTTATATATTTTAAATCATATTAATCAAGAAATACGATTTATCTTTAAAGTGAACAGCTGTGATGTAGTCCAAAAAATATTACAAGGTGGTTTCCCTCTTCAATTTATTGGGTTATTTGAATATCTTCTTTGTCAACAAATCCTCCCCAAGTAGTTAATATGATTTGCTTCAATCTATTTAAAAAAAATTCTATGTTATGAATAGAATACTTGGTAAATAAACATATAAAATTATTTTGTATGTATTATAACTTTGATACGGAGTATTTAATTACAATATAGTGTAAAAAGAAGACAATGAATAATATAATGAATATGATTAATTAATGAATTTGAAGGTAAGGAATAATATACTATAACATATTCATAATATATGTTTAACAATTATGCCAATTTTGATTGGGATGAGGTTCGAACCAAAGACTTTTCTTATAGAAATTAATGGGTAAGTTAAAAGTTAACGAAATATTCGGTTACTAAAGTTTATACTAACGGAATGTGGGGTTATTTAAGGAAATAAAATAATATAATAAAGGGTAAAGAAAGAAAATCATAAAAAATTATTAAAATCAAAATAATATGAACCATTCGTTTAAAGAAATAATTACTACCAACATTTTTTTTTCTTCCCGTTAGAACCCTAATTTTATTAACTCTTATTAAGATTGTAAAAATTTCCTAATATTTTGTTCTAATATATTTTTTAAAATATTTATAACAATAACATTAGTAATAAGTGCTAATATAAGATCGAGATTAGAGATGGCAACGGAGCGGGGATTATACTCCGATCCCCCTTTCCGTCTCTGTGACCCCCACCCCATCTCTGGCGGGGAATTGAAAATATTTTCCATCCTCATCCACGCCAGGAATTAGGCGGGGACGGTCCTAGTTAACTCCTAGTCAGAGTATGCATTAATTTGGTACAATTTTTAATAATAAAAAATAAAAAATATTAAGTTTTAAATTCAAAAATTAAAATACTTAAATATGTGTGTGGGTGGGTGTGTGTGGGGGGGGGGGGAGCGGAATGGGTATCCCTTCCCTGTCCCCATTCTTCCAAAATTTTTCCCATCCACGTTTTCGTAGGGCAGGGGATCAGGGATCTCATCGAAGAAGGGACAAATTGCGATTCTTATTCCACATAGTGTAGATTTATATCTAAAAATAAATAGAATTTTTTTTAATAGGTGGTGCCCGGATTTTTTTCCTACTATTTATTTGTTAATATTTGTAAACAATAAATTCCATATAAATAATTTAGATTAATATATTGTTACATGCATATTATATTTAATCGAAAATTATATTCTTATTGAATGTAAATAATTAATCTTTTTTAATAGATAATTAAGAATAATTTATATATATATATATATATATATATATATATAGGTAATTGTACTCTTTTTTTTTGTTATTTTGTTGTTCACGATGATAAAAAAAAATAGTAAATAATAATAAAAATAGTATCTAATGAAAATAAATCCTATGCATAATATACATAAAATAACTTGAACAATTTAGGACTACAAAAATTAGTTTAGATATAATAGCAAATTTTTACAATTTAATTTTGGGTCACACTTGTGTGAGACCGTCTCACGGATCCTTATTCGTGAGACGGTCGGGTCGGGTCGAAGAACCATGCAAATGTCATACTTATACGTGCAAATCTACTTATATGCTCAAATATAACACTAATAAAAAATACAATTTTTGTTACTTATAAGAGAAAAAGTAATACATTTTTCATAATAAGTAATGTTGACAAGTGCCTCTCACTTATAAGGGTAAATATAATACTTTTGAGGAAAAATGTTATACTTTTAAGTCGAAATGTAAAAGTATTGTATTTTTCCTTAAAAGTATTACATTTACCCTAATAAGTAACAAAAAATTTATTCCTAATTAGTATTACATTTGAGCATACAAGTATGACATTTGTGCATATAAGTGTTACATTTGCATCGTGACCCGACCTGACCCGACCCGTCTCATGGTGAGACGGTCTCACACAAGTTTTTGCCTTTAATTTTCTACTATATGTAATTCTATTTTATTAGTAAGGAAGTAGATAATAATATAATATGGAGTAGAAAATTTAATTTCCTGTTCACTATTTCTACTCTTGCTCCTTTACATTATATTTTTTTTTTAAGTGATGAGAGAGACTCGCAGTCATTACCAGAGGGCGTTCACTGGAAAAATCACTTGTTATGTGTCTAACCTGCAAATAAAGGACCACAAAGAGTTAAATCTTCTTATGTTGTTTATAACTGAATGACTCAAACTAATTAAGAAGACCAATATACTGCTACTACTAAGATCGAACTTGTAATCATATGATTATCAAGTTATCAGCATGACCAACTTAACTGGGGTTTGACCCGTTCCTTTACAATATAGGTATTATTACTCCTTAATTAAAGATGACTTTCATATGCATGATTCCTTTATCAAATTAGTAACATTTGATTTACATAATACTGGGAGTGCATTTGATAAAAAAAATGCCAGCATGAATTTAATTTGTTCACATGCACAATATATGTTTGAATATATTTATCTAGGAGAATAAAATTCAAATACTTACCGAACAGTACATAAATATGTTCTCGTAAACATCATCGACATTGAATATAAGCTTGAGAACTTCAAGGTTATTATGAGAATTACTAAAAGCATGTAATAATGCTTCGTAAGATTTCTCTGTTCTCTTTGCCTCTGCAAATATAAAACTATAATTAATACACTTAAAACATATACAACACAGAGATCGAATTTGCTTTTGGTCTTGACAGTTAAAATACATGGTAATTATATTGTTTGAAAGCTATCATTTGATTGGCACAAACCTAGTAACGGGCAACAAGCAGAGATTATGGTTTTGGATTTGGCAATTAAAGTGGAATCTTCCATTATCTCATTTTTGAACCTGAAAGAGAATAATATATGTTGAAACATTATATTAGAAACCCTAATTAATAAACTTAACATTTTGCTTTTATCGCACTAAAAACGTTTATACTCTACGTGCAGTGTTGGAGGGTCGAGTCTAACTAACATCCTGCTATTGATATTGATGAAATATGGTGCTGATTGTTATGCAAGTATAATGAAATAAATAGGGACGGATCTAGAAATCTTTTCCAGCGGGACCGAAATATTAAAAATAATAAGATATTTTGAGAAAAGAATAAAATACTTAGAGGCCAAGCCATAAATATTAAAACTAATGAGAAATTTTGAAAAAAAAAATTGAAATACTTAGAGGCCAAACTGATGAGATATTTTGAAAAAAAAATAAAAATTGCTTAGAGGTGGAGACATAAATAATATTGTTGACTAGCTAGGGATAAAAATCAAAATACATCAAAATGTAATAAAAAAAGATTTATGCTCTAGGAGTCAAACTCCTGGCATTTAAGATAGAAATCATATACCTTACCATCTAAGTTAGTTCATCATATCCTTTGTTAAAATTTACTTATATTTAGTACTTATATATAAACGTTTACTATGTATATACATATATAAGAGCTTCCATTGTCCTGACTGTAGATAGGACCCGCCCTTGGAAATAAAGTTGTTTCTTCGTCACTTTACTAATTATAGCTTTTTGGCATATAGTAGTTATAAGCGTTGATCCAGACACTATGAGTTATTGATGTGCACTAGACACTAAATAGAGTGAGCTATGCAACAATAATCTCTAGAGCATGCAGGAAATAATAGATGTGATATTAAATTATATTAAATACTTACTCAACGCAAAGAATACGCTGAGAACAAGTAAGAATGCTCCTGGTAATCCAATAAGTCGCCAAAAGTAGCGGTTGTGGTGGAGAGAAAGATGGTGGTTGATTAAGCTCACTCACACATTTGGCGAGATCGATAATGAACTTGATGATAGAATCATTATCCCCAACTAATTTCTCAATATGACAAGATGGTGCATTAGCAACTAGATTTTCCTTGAAAATTGCCAACATGTTTGCAAATTTTTTTGGGCGACAGTATCGTTGAGAAATAGTGATGAAATAATGTCCACATATTAAGGAAAAAGCTCCAAGCATCATGACTACCTTGGTGTCCCAAGGGTAAGTGGATAACATGCTTAGCAAATGGATTGTTGCTGAGTGGCAATCAATATTATTCAAACACTTAAACACTACCTGTAAAAAGATAATATAACGGGCATATATACATAATAATTAAAATCAAGAAAAAGTTAATATAATAATCATCTAGTCGATAAGGACACGGAATAATATTACGAGTATAATACAAATATTTAATATATTGAACAAAAGTTAAAATTTGTAATATAATATTAATAATTGAAGTATACTTTCTATTTCAAATAATAGATTAAGCTGATAATATATAGTTGAATCTCACACAAACATATATATATAGTTTTACGATCCCATGAGAAGATTATGAACCAATCTCAGCTTTATAATTTAAAAATTCAATGGATCTGATCATATTAAAAAAAAAAAAAACACACACGCACACAATGACATTTTTGTAATTATCATCAATTTTACTATACATACATGAACAATTAAATATATGTTCTGTAAAGTGCAGATTTTAGAGTTCAAATTTGCATGGTAAAGTTGGGAATAATTACAAAAATATCATCCCCTCATCTATTTTTAAAAAATTTGATCGAGTCCACCCAATTTGTGCATATGTAAGACTAAGATTAGTTATTAGTTTTTTCTTAACAACTTGTTCTCATTTGATTTTATATATATATATATATATATATATATATATATATATATCACGTTAAAACACTGATTACATTTAAATAATATTGTTAAACAAATGCGCGCAATAATGAGGAGTTATATATGGTGTGCCAAGTATAATACTAAAAACTTACCTCAAAAGAAAGCTGTAGCATTTGGTACGAGAGTTCCTTGTGAATGTGCTTTTGTGGCATTAACATGTCTTTTTCAACTTCTCCAGAAACCTAGTAACATTTAGTCATACAGATTATATTAGTGCTAATAAGGAGTGGTGTTATGCACTTTTGTTATTATAAAACTATCAAATATAAATGTAAAAATTAGGTAAATCCTTATATGGATTTTGTTATATGTACATCCAAAATGTTTAACAACCATGGAATATAATTCTCTAACTATTATCACCTGCCATGCATAAAAATGGAAATTAATTATATATAACAGGATCAAGTACTACATTCAATTCATTTACCACTTCAGGAATGAATAGAGTATATATAAAACACTTCAATAGAGAATATATAGATATGAATTAGAGCGATAAGCAAGTTGGCAGACCAGGTGGTTAAAGTTGAGAATATTTTCGGCATAGCTCAAAACAAAATTTGCATTCAAATTGGTGGCACCATAACCATATGCATCAGGATGATGAGTAGCCTTTACTTGATCCGCGATGGCAGCATCGTCATCAAGCTCCATGTTTGTCAGTGTTGGTGGTTGTGAAATCAATGGTTGTGATAGAGCTATAGGTTGAGTTGCCATTGGATTGAGGTTAGCTTGGGTTGATTTTTGACAGTTACTAAACTTTGTAGGATAGCTTCTTCCTATAACATGTATGTGTTTCAACACCCGGCCTCAGCTCTTATATAGCAATATGAAATTAGGAATCAATATGGCACAATATTATTTTTATGTTCGATTCCTTGCCTCATGTTTACTTCAATTAGAAATTTTTTTCATCTTCAATTCCTTGCTTCAAGTCTACTCCAATAAAAAATTTAAAATTAAAAAAAAAAAACAGTAAAATCAATTGCCAGACAGAAGGTGTCAATTCCTTGCTTCAAGTTTGACTTCATTCCTTCCTTATCATTTTAGATTTAGTATTAATTTACAACTAATTCAACTTGTACATGTTAACCTGCTAAATTAGTAGTAGTAGTAGTTCAAGAATAAAGTGGTTACTAAACAAATTGTGCCTTTTACTTTTCTTCTTTTTTCTTTTGCATAATATATTTAATGTTGTAATTAATGAGTGTCTTGTATGTCACACATGTATATATATCATATCACTTATACAAAGTTACAAACTAACTTTCCTAAGTACCAAATATCAAAATTGCTTGCTCCGTTAATAATAATAATAAAGTTAAATGTTGGTGATGAGAATTTATTTTAATTAGATTTATCAAGAAGTTGCTTTTTAGATTTGATCAAGCTTCTTCTCCAAAATACAATTTCTATACGCTATTGCATGCTTTGGGTGATTATACTTTTCTTCTTTTTGCTATATTCTTGCTTTTTTGTCTGCTTAATTTGCACTGCAAAAAAGAAAAAGAAAAAAAAAAGGATTTGGCATTATATTAGCTAGCTAGCATCAATTTGGAGATATGTATTGTTTAAATTAAGTGTACGTAATTAATAGATATATACAATATATACAATAAATTTTGTTAATAAATTAAAATTGATGTTTTTTTAGTTAATAAAAAAAGTAGTCAAAATAGTGCAGTTGTACTGTGCCTTAAGTTTGAAAACAAAAAATTACTTCAGATCCCAAAGTGGGCAAAAAAACATTGAAATGGAAATTCTTCAATCCTTTATTCCAATTGTGCAACTGAAATTAAAGTAAATTGTGTAATTGTAAAGTGAAATTAAGATGCGTGATATGTATGCTTAAGGTGCGTAAGTTGTTGAAACTTAAGATGTGTTATTTTAAAACTTTAGGTGCGTGGTTTGTTTACTTAAAGTGTGTGGCTTGTGTATGTAAGGTGCGTGATTTCTGTACTTAAGGTGCGCAGTGTATTCTCAACTGAAAGTGCACCATTTAAAAACTTTAAGTGCGTAGTTTATGTTTTTAGCTCAAGGTGCGTGGTTTGTGTACTCGAGGTGCGTCGTTTTAATGTTTAAGGTGAATACTGCACGGGAAGATATAATTGCACTGTGATACAAATTGGTTCAGCTGAGAAGCTAGACATTAATTGTCAATAAAATGAGTCAACTTTTTCACAATTTGTCGAAGATTCTTTTGGTGTCATACGTTTAGAGGCTCATCATTGTCTACTACGATCTTAGCAACTGGCCACATCTCTAATTTAACGGACTCTTAGGCCCTGTTTGGTAAATGGTTGTTAGCTGATTGGGTTGGTTGTTTGGGTTAGAAGGTATGATTTGTTGATAACATTAGCTGATTGTAGAAAGTTGTTTGATAGATTAGCTGTTAGCTAATAGCTGTTTAGTATAATTTCTTTTATCAAAAAGCTAATTGAAAAGACTGCTTTGAGTAGCCTTTTGAATTTTAGCATTTTGGAGTTACAAAAAACTTATTAACAAAACAATTAATAGTTGTCAAATAAGCCAAAATTGAAGTATAGACTGCTTATTTACCAAACAGGGCCTTAGTCAAACTCCATTCAAATCAGCTGTTTTCCAATCATGCAAATTAAAAACTTTACATAGTGGAGACTAACTTCTTCAGTGATATGCAAAGATAATTTTATTACTATACCTATGAATGTGATCGAGAACGATAAATAATCTTTTTGTCATTAATTATCACGATGCAAAGAATTTCTCTCTATCATATATATATCAACATGTAAAAAGAAATTAATGTTGTTATGGTACGAGGCAGCTGGCCAACCGCAAGTTAGTTGTTGCTATTAATGGAGGTTCGCATGATATAATTAGCCGATCCATTATTGGTATTCAATGCTAGCTGGTCGGAGTTAGCAACATTACATTATGCATGCAGTAAACATTACTAAGGGGGTAAGGGGTAGGTGGACGATATTTTTCATGAATAGAATCTATTTATTTTCTGTTTTAAGTGAATATCCGTTGCTTGTTGTCTTAGGGTCTACTTATCCCTTCTTTTCTTTAGTTAGCACTAAGGGAGGTAAAGCCATTAAATACTTACTGTAGTTTATTGTCTCAATTTGGTTTAATTTATTAGTGTATAGTACTCCGTAGTAAACAAGTGATCAATCTTAATTGAGAGAAAATGAGGAAAGGGGAGAGTTTCTCTCTCTTTTTTACACGGGTGAATGTGTTATGTGTAGTATACTAGTATCAGTTTCAACTAAAAATCACTTCGAGTCTGATAGTCTGACTTGACACAAATTTTAAAATATGTTTTGTTTTAAATAAAGATCTAAATTAAAGGATGGATTGCATCATTCTAAAAAAATTAATGGATTAAATATTTATGTTTTATATATTATATGCTCAACACATATGAGTTTGAATCATGCATACACTTCTATACATACATACATACATACATATGTATATGTGTGTATTTGATCATATGAGAACAAGTCCGTATGAGAAAATTAAGAACTAATCACAATTTTACATATGAAAAAATTGAACACACCAGATCAGATTATTTTTTTTAAAAAAAATGCAGTGGTAGTTTCGTAATTATCGCCAACTTTACTATGCAAGCGTGAACAATAAAATCAACTATTTTGTATTTACGTTTTGCGCATTTACTGTTAACATTTTGCATATATAGTATTAGAAGTTTGGACTTGCAAAAATGCGAAAGTACATTGCAATTGGGGTTTCGATTTTAGAGTTTTATGACTGAGTTTTTTATTTTATTTGGTCCAATAATTCACTTTTTACTACTTAAGGTCTAACATTTATTATTTTCAAAAAAAAAAGGTCTAACATTTATTATTTTCAAAAAAAAAAAAAGGTCTAACATTTATAGTTTAAATTTAAATTTTAGTTTTTTCGTTGATTTAATAAAATTTACCAGGTTTGCATATTTAGTTGTTAAATACTACGGTATTACATATTAAATTACATATTAAGGCTCTGTTTGGCAGAGCTTATTTAGGAGCTTATAACTTATTTTAAGCTACTAATAAGCTATAAGCTCTGTTTGGTAATGTTCATAAAATAAGCTAGTAGCTTAAAATAAGAGCTTATTTTTGAACGCTACCTAAGGTAGCGTTTCAAAATAAGCTAGTAGCTTCCTAACTTTTTTTCCATCTTTAACCTTATTATTTTAAAGAAATGACATCATTTACCCCTCCCAATTTAAACCTTTTTGACTAAACCTTTTTTTACTTTTTATCTTCAATATGTATGGTTGTAATTTCAATTTGACATTTGTGTTTGAACATTGATTTTTGTATGAACTAATCATATGAATTATAAAAATTTTGTTTTACTTTATATGTTTTCAAATATATGTTCTTACTTTATATTTTATTAAAATATATTGATTTTATTATTTTGTATTTTAATATATAAACAAACCTATTTAAATTTAATACTATTTAAATTGTACGAAGATGTCCTTTTTAGTCTTTTTACATTTATCAGCTTATAAAAAAGCTAATTTTACACCACACTTTTAATTATAATAGCTAGCTTAACAGCTCTTCAGATTTCAGCTTCGAGCGTATAGCTTTTCAGCTTTCAGCTACTTTTTAGCTTTCAGCTACCTTTTCAGCTAGGTTTGCCAAACATAGCCTAAGTGTTAAAGTTTGCACAATGAAGTTGATGATAATTACGAAATTGCCACCACATCTTTTTTTTTTTTAATTTGATCAAATCCGTAGAATTTTTACCGATGTAAAGCTGAGATTGATACTTATTTCTCTCATATGGAAGTGTTCTCACAGGACCTATATATATATATATATATATATATATATATATATATATATATATATATATATATATATATATATATATATAGGCTCTTATTCAGGTGAGAACAACTTATTTTGAGAACAAATGAGGAGTAATCTCAACCATCCAATATTAAAGATTTAAAGGCTTAGATTAAATAGTAGAATTAATAGTCCACGCCATATTGAGATCAAATAGGGGTAAATTAGAGTTTCTGAATTTTGTATTAATTAAGGTATGATTCTTATTTACAAACTTAGCATTTGATGATATTTTAATTATGGAATGAAGGTGAGATTATAGAAACGTGTATAACCAGTATTTTCATATCGTTGTGAGCCGTAATGAGTGGAAAATACCAAACCCTGTAATTCAACGTGTTAAAATGCTGGAATAGGGGTTGAATATCGTATAACATTCATAGATTCTGCCGCTTGACGTTGTGTGACAACTAGGGGAATAGAAGTGACGTTACGCCTAATTGTGTTTGACAACACAATGGTATATAGTGAGAAATAAAGGTAGTTATTGACTTGAGTATTCTCGAACATGGCTTTGTTTGAAAATTGGTATACTCTAATGTTATACACATTGCTTGTGTTATCATGCTTACATGTGCCTAATGCTCAAAGTCCAATTTTTTTTTTAATTTTTAAATACAATTTGTAAGCACGCGAATGTGGATATGATGAGTTTTTTTTTTAACCTGAAAATTTGTGTGCCGTTGATCACTGTAATTATGGAATGAATGATGAGTATATCAGGGACGTGCATATTATAGCTTTACAAGGGAATAATGGAAAAAGGAATACATGAATACGTTATTTGTTGTGTGCCAGTTTGTGGGATTATGTGTGTCGTGTTCCTAAATAATGTTTGACTACTGAAATATATAGAATTGAAAGCATACAACGGGAAACATGTGATTTTTTTTTATTAAATTTATTATTGGAATTTCTAAAATATAAAGTTGATGAGAGTTTGGGGTTTTGATATGGTTGCCATAAGGTTGAGTTTGATGTTGGCGTCTGTAATTATGTGCCACCTAGTTGAAAATAATGTGTCGAGCTAGTAACATGTGTGTGACAACTTGAATTGGTAGATTTGAAAGCATAATTTATTACGGGAGTTTTAATTATACTGTGAACATAGTAGTTGACGTGTGTTGTGAGTGTATAAAATAATACTAGGCACATAAGAGTAATATTGCACGACAGCGGTGCAAATAAGCATGTGAAACCCTAACTCTAACAGTAGGAAACGTTGCTCGCTGTTCTACAGTTAACTCAATATGTCCGGAGCATCAGGCGAAGGATTCGGCAAGGCGTCCCTAACGACATTCAATATCATCATCGTACCGAGACGAACACCCAATGAAGGTGCCCCGCTGCTTTTTCACTGAAAGCAATAAACACACAAAAATAATTACAATCAACCGATGCACACATCTAACTAAGCTGTGCAAAATTAATTTCTAACCAAAGAAGATTGCATATAACCAAACCAGGCACCCTCTATAACAAAGACACAAACACCATACCAGCCACCGAGACATACACCAATACATGTGGCACACATCAATCACCAATATGGCACACATCATTACCACTAAAATCGTGAAATAAAAACCAAAAACAAAAACGAAACATAATAAAGTATGAGGCACACATTTAAAACACCAAAGTCACAGAACTAACTCACATGCGACACCCATGATTAACAACAATAATGAAAGTTGAGATACAAAACAACAATCAACACTAAATATTAAAACCCAACTGCCAAACATAATAAAAAAACAGTACCAACAATAATAACTAAATACTACTAAAAAAATTAATTCCTCATTAAGTACAAACACATGGTAATTATTTAAATAAATAGTTAGATCCCTACTTAAGGTTGCCATTAACATTGAAATTAAATTTTGCCCCTCACCAAAAAAATATATACTCAGCACACAAATATCTAAAAAATGCTACTCCTCGACACACAATATTCTGAACAAAAAAATCAATCTACTATGATCTCTATAATTTTCAACTTTAAATAAAAAGAAAAAATAAACAAATATACAGAAATTAAAACCACACAAACAAAACTGCCAAACAGCAAAAACCATCAATCTACCATAATATTAACAATTTACTATGCACACAATTTACCCAACATTGGCAAACAATTACTCCTCCTAGGCAAAGAACAAAAAAAAAACATCAATCTACCATAATATTAACAATATTGAATTAGGAAAATCAAGAAAAACAACAAAATGTGTGCTTGAAAATTAAGGTTCTACATTACATGAAACTAAGTATGAATATATATAGGGATAGAAAATAGAACTCAGTATTGCATTGCACATACATCATGCATCATGCAATTTGAACGTGTTAAGAAATTAATTTTTCCCACCATCAAAAGCATATATACTCAGCACATAAATTTTCTAACAATGGCACCACAATTGATACTCCTCGGCACACAATATATATCATTCAAGCATATAACATATACATGGAATAATCAAGAAAATAAACTTCCAAACAAACACAACTGAAACAACTGCCAAAAATATTTTAAAAAAAATAAATAAACTACAATTTTCCACGAAATAAACAACAAAAAAACTATGAAATAATCATTCATCATCTGCAATTTTTCATGAACCAAAATCCCTATGCTTTGCATGTCTAAAATCTCAAATTGCGTTGCATGTCTATGAAATAAAAAGAATTGCATAGCATGAATTCACATTGCATTCCTCGTTACTGTGAAAATATGAAACAATCATTCAATCATCTGCAATTTTTCACAAACCAAAACCCTACAACTACGAACCAAGAACAACTGGAAAATTTTTTTTAAAAAAAAAAAAAAAAAAAAAAAAAAAAAGGCAAAGCTCTAACCTGGAACCGAGCCCTCCGTCGCGGACCGGAATTGCGACGCCATCGAAGCCCTTCACCGCCATCCGCCATTGAAACACGTTCAAATTGCAACCCACGGACCACCATCGATATGCAACGCAACCGCCGCTTTCAGAGCGCTACAGTCGACCGTCCAGATGATAACTCCGCCCTCCGACCATCGCCAACGATCGCCGACCGCCCCGTCACCGACGACACTCGCAACTCACTAGTGAAGAAAAGAAAATCCATCGTCGCAAATCACCAATGAAGAAAACCTCGGACCGAGCGGCAAGAATCCAAAGAGCCACACAAATAAAAGGAAACTGTTGGATTAATACCAAAATTAAGTAGTGTATTAAATCTACCATAATTAAAACACTGCAAAAAAAAAAGACACAAAACCCCTCCAGCTACTAAAAACAGCGCCTAATTGAATAAAAAGACCAAAAAAAAGACATCAATCTTACCATCCAATATTCTAATCTAACGGTCACAATTTGACCTCATAGACCTCTATAATACATTAGTACTCACCTGAATAGATTCCTATATATATATATATATATATATATATATATAGAGAGAGAAAGAGAGAGAGAGAGAGGGGTGGGGGTGGAAGTAAATTGTCATTTTGGTCCAGTGACTATTCGGTCTTATTAATTACAATTCACGACTTTCAAAACTATTAATTTAGTAGCTTAACTATTTAATTTTTATTAGCCAAAGAACTTGTGGTCAAGTGGCACCCGGTGTACACTCCCAGGTGGAAGGGGTGGGTTCGAGCCTCAGTGGAGACATCTGTTGACTCCGTTACATTGTAACTGAGTCGGTAGAACCCAAAAATTTAATATTTATCAATTTTGGTCACTCCAACCAAATTTCACAAAAAAATATTAATAAGGGTAGGTTAGTCATCTCCGTTCTGGAAGCTATCGCCGCTGTCCAAATAATGCCTATCTTTGTAGCAACCACCGGAGTCCAGCAAACCAGAGATTCCGCAAACGAATAAGGATAGTTGCAAATCTGCTGAAGTTTCCATTACTACTAGCTGAGGGAAAACTTACACCCATTGCTGGGGGTGACGGTGGCGAATAAGGATCACTCCAACATTCTCCGGCTGCAGCCGGAAACCACCTATCTCCAAGAGCGTTGCCAGACTGAACTTCCACAAAGAGCTTAGCGTTATTGTTCGATCACGGGATAAAGTGGAATTGTTGAGGAAGAAGGAAAAGAAAAGTAAAATAACTAAAATATCCTCATTATTTGGCCTATTAATATTTTTTGGTTAAATTTGACAGGTAATTTGATCAAAGTGACCAAAATTGAATAGTTAATTAAGGCACTAAATTAACAGTTTTGAAAGTCGTGGATTGCAATTAACAAGATCTCAATAGTCACATACAGGACCAAAATGACAAATTTCTCTCTCTCTCTATATATATATATATATATATATATGATTTATTCTGAATCAAATTCTATTAATGTTTTAATAAAAAAAAAACAGTTGTTCTAAGAACTAATTGAAAGAAAATGACATGCATACATGATTACCAGATTATTTATGAGCTTGCTTACGATCAGTTTGTGTAGGGTGGGGACAGTGGCCCATTCAGTTATTATCATAACCATATTAACTATACCTATTTATTCCAATATATGTAGTGTTGCTGACTTGCTGTAGCTTTCAAATCAATCTCCCTGCTATAACCCAACTACCCATTTTCCAATTTCCTTGTCAATAGTAATGATGGGGTAGTTTCACCCAAAAAAAAAAAAAAAAAAAAAAAAAAAAAAAAAAAAAAAGTAACATGGGGTAGGCGTGGGTTCGATTTGTGTGACCCTTGAATAATTTTATTTTGGATATTTGAAACTTCAGGTAATGATTTTAAAATTCAAAATTAGGATGTATGTTCCATAATAATGAAATTAGTATACTTGGAGAAGAAGAAACTAGGATAATTTATTTCATGTATGTTAGGTCCGTTTGGAAAGTAGGAAAATGTTTTTTAAAAAATGAGTCACTTTCACAAAACATTTTCTTTTCCCGTGTTTGGCCGCATAGCAAAAAGTTGTCAATGGATGCCGCAACGGTGGCTATTTTTAAAATTTATTGATTTTATAGATTTTCAAGATTGATTGTAACTTTGCAGTATCGACATCTTTTCAATTCGTAAAGTGTGTCAAGCTGATGTATTGCCCTACAGTGACATTTTTAATAATGAGTTTTAAATGTAGCTATGTAAAATAATGATCTAATTACGGGCCATTTTACATATTATTATCAGCATAAAAACATACTAGTCCTTTAAGTGTTTTGCTTTCGGTACTTGTGGTTCAACCATTAACTTTTGCATTGTAAGAAATAAATACAATATAACAAATGAAATTATATCTCTTGTTTTAATTTTTTTATAATGAATATTTTTTTTTTGAATAAAGACATTGTAGACATCTAATTCTAAATTAAAGAAATGCATAAGTATTATTTTTTGTTGTAGCTACTAATTTATTTAATTTAATAAGAGTAATAGAATGAGGTACTTTTCATCCCCAACAATGAAGTCATTGATTTTTTTATTTTTATTTGTTGTTGAGACAAATTGTTTTGAGAGTTTGTCAATAGAGAATGAGGATAAATAATTCAAAATATATGGTTACAATAGATATTGTTATAATGATATAATAAAAATTAACTTACAAATTTTCATGCGTTGATAAAATTCTGAGAATGATGTGTAAACTTGTTCAATTGGAGCTAATGTGGTGTCAATATTGTCAATTCTTTGGACAATGGTCCTACTGTTTAGAAATTAGAATTCAAGTATAGTTGTATTTCTTATCAACAAATTTGTATTTAGGTCGCACAAGTCTAACAATGATGTAAGAAAAATATTGTCCAATAAAAAATAATAGTACAATATTTGTAAATTAATGTAAAATTATATATCATTATAAAAATATAGACAAAAAAATATATTACGAGTAATACAACAATGACCTAAATCATTCCCAATGATGCAAAAGTATAATTGAAATATTGACTCTTATTCTAACTAATAATCAAAAGATCCTACATTTTTTTAAATGCAAGAAAATGAATCTGTTAATAACTACTTTCTCAACCTATTGAAGCACAAGAATAAGTATTGCCCCCACTAAGGCTCGAACCCACCACCTCCCGTATAAAAGGAAGGGTTTGATGCCACTGGACCACAAGGTGCTTGGCAAATGCTATGTATTTAATCGAGCTAATTATTTGACCACAGTTCATGTTAAATTTTATATTGTATTTTTTAATACACTCTAACATATTCGTAGTATATGTTCAACAATTATGCCAACTCTGATTATGATGAGATTCGAACCTAAAACATTTCTTATATATAGAAATCAATAAGTTAAGAATAATAAATATATAGTTAACGGAATATTCTGTTACTAACGTTTATACTAATGGAATGCGAGGGTATTTAAGGGAAGAAAATAATATAATAGAGGATAAAGTATGAAAATAAAAAAAATACTAAAATCAAAATAATCTGAAACATTTATTTTATCAAATAATTTGACGAACAATTTTTAGTTTCCGTTATAGACCTAACTTTATTGGCTCTTATTAGTGTGTGTGTGTGTGTGTGTCTATATATATATATATATATATATATATATCAGTGTTGTAAAAATCCTGCCTAAGCACCGATTAATACCTGTTTAGCGTATCACCTTAACTGGTGGTCTGTACGGCTAGTCGGCTAGGCGGCCGCCTAATTTCCACCTAGGCCTCCTAGGCACCAACTGGGCCGCCTAGTTGGCCGATTAACTATTGTTCTTTTTTTTTAATGGTTTATTTCACTCAAAACAACATTGTTTTGAGCGCAATAACTCTAAATTGTACAAACTCTAGATATTTTTAAGTTAATATTTAATATTTTAGTATTAACTATTAAAGTATTTTATACTTTATAATTATTAGTCTTTAAAAAATTAAAAATAATTAAACAAATTTTTAATAAATAAAAAATAAAATAAAAAATACACGACCGCCTAGGCGCCGATTAATCCCTGTCTAGGCGTCCTAGGCGCTAGGCGCTCCCCGAGCGCCTAGCATTTTTTTCAACCATCATATATATATATATATATATATATATATATATATATATATATATATATATATATATATATATATATACTAGTTTTATACGAGCATTGCTCGAATGAGTTAATGCCCAATGTTTATATTTAAATAAATATTTGAAAGTATATCAATGCAAGTTTATATAGGAGAAGTTTATACATGGGTAATTGAATGTCGAATTTTTTTATTTAAATGTCTAACTCAAAGTATATGAATCCAAGATAATATAGAAAATTTATTATAATTATTACTAAAATAAATGTTTGCAACTTTGTAAAATCGATAGTCTAAATATTTGGTCTAAAAATGATAGTTTAAATAAATACTACTTTCAATTTGAATTTTTCTAGGTGTTATATATTAATTCTCTTTTGAGTAACATTGTCATTGTCTTCATCTTTACTATTTGTTCTCTTGCTTTTTGTTGGTAGTGTGTTATTTGCAATTCGGTTATTGTTGTTAGCATAGATGACAACGTCATGCAATGAGATTATGATATAAGAGTTATGGACTTTCCTTTAGGTGTTCTGCTTGGGGTTCATTTGGTTCAACCGTTATTGTTGAATGAGTTATTGTGGATAAAGAAATCCCTAGTTTAAGAAAAAAAGAATAAATAAATTAATTAAAATTTGAAAATTTAAAATATTATGTATTCCAAAGATATTAAAAGGTAGTTTCTCGCTTCAATTTGCTGGGTAATGGGTTATTTGAGTACTTTCATTGTCAACAAATCCCTCAAGTAGTTAATATGATTGGTTTCAAACTATTATTTTTTTTTATTTTTTTCATGATATTAAAGAAATACATATGTATCATTTTTTGGTGTAACTACTAATTTATTTAATTCAATAAGAGTAAAATAGAGTGATTCCGCTTTAATTTGTTGAGTTATTATTTGAGTACTCTCTTTGTCAACCAATTCCCAAGTAGTTAATATAATTAGTTTCAAATTATTTTATAATTTTTTTTTCATAGTATTAATAAAATACTTGGTAAATAAACATATAACATTATTTTGTACTTTAACTTTGATATTTAATTACAAGATATTGTAAAAATATGATAATGGACAATGTAATGAATATCAATTAATAAATTCGAATGTAAAGAATCTTTGCATGAGAGAAAATAAAGACAATATAACTAATGAAATTATTTTCTCTTATTTAATTTAATTTTTTGATAATGGATAATTTTTTCAAATAAAGGTA
>CP025654.1:16909246-16980587 GCA_003576665.1 Ipomoea trifida
AGCTCAAAAGTCAAAAAAATGCAGATTTTAGTGTTCACATTTGCATAGTAAAGTTGGTGATAATTACGAAATTGCCACCACATTTTTTTAATCTGATATGATGCGTTCAATTTTTCTAAATGTAAGGTTGTGATTAGTTCTTAGTTTATCTCCGATGGTGTGTGTGTGTGTGTGTGTGTGTGTATATATATATATATATATAAGTTTGCATAAAAACTTGTGTGACACCGTCTCACGAGTCTCAATTCATGAGACAGGTCTATTATTAATGAGGTCAAAGATCTGACCCATTAATCAAATATTCGATCCGTGAGACGGTCTCACACAAGTGTTACCCTATATGTGTGTCTCAGGTGCGGTCATGCGATTAGATATGAGCTATTGATCAAATCTAGATCAACGGCTCAAATGAATTAATATTAAAAAAAAAAAACAAAAAACAAAAATACATGTGTGGAAGGAAGAAGCACAAACTAAAAATGGCACACCTTAAGTGTTAAAATGACGGACATTAATTAGTTTTAACATCGCGCACCTTTAGTTTATTAAAAATTGCGCACCTTAAGTGTCATAAAGACACAAGGAAAACCACGTACCTTAAAAAAATCACGCACCTAAAGTTTTAGACCGACGCACCTTAAATTCTAAACTGAAGAACTGACTCACCTTAAGCACATAAACCACACACCTTAAGCACAAAACCTACGCACCTTAAGTTCTCAATTGCATAAGTGACGCACCTTAAGCATAGAACCCACACACCTAAACAAGCTAGGAACACGACACAGCTTAAGAACAAGAAATACGCACCTTAAGCACAAACTCTACACATCTTAAGTTTCAGCAATATAGAAAATGACCAAATTCTCACCGCATATTTTTTTTTAACGTTGTTAATCTTGGCAAGATCTATGACTCTCCTCTCATCGCATAACCGCACCTAAACACACACCGCGCACATACATCTATGTATGTATGTATATATACACACACATACATACTCACTCCGTCCCATTTTATGTGTCTTGGTTCGGTTAACCAGACTTGACTAAAGTTATTTTTAATTCAAATTTTAATAATATTAAGTTTAGTATTAATATACAAAATTTATATATTTAGAAACTACTTAAAAGTACTATTAAACACAAAAAATTAAATTTAAAAATATGTAAAAAAAATAATAAAGAAAATAATCAAATAAGAAATAGATGATTTGAACAATAAATAGTAGGTAGGACAGATAAAATAGGACAAGAGAGTATATATATATATATATATGTGTGTGTGTGTGTGAACTTATATTCCTTTTTTTAATGTGAGACTATAGTTTTTAGAAACTAGGATTAGAAATCCAGCTACCAACACAAATAATGCGATGAATTAAAGGTGGTCTGGTCCATCGCCTTTGCTCCACGGTCGGAGGTTAATCACCACATGATGTTATGTCGCCGTAGAGATGAGATTCAGACCTGCTCATGTTGTCGTTGACAATAACGTAACCTCTCATCTGCAGTCGCATGAACAAAAAAAAAAAAACAGCTAAGCTCTATTTGCGTCGAGGTAAAGTGTACATCACAGAGGAACCTGCAGCGACATGGGTCCCGACGACGACGTTTCAAGATCCGTAAATCTTGTGGAGTAATTGAACACCTAACTCTCTGATATTCTGTTCCGAAATTTATGATGATTCCTGTGGAGTTCATAAATTTCGTGTCCGAAGTACTCTCATTTATAGAGTGTAACAGTGCGTTTGGTTGGAGTATGAGAGTCACAATAATACCCAATAATTGAAATAAGTTTTGATAAAAGTAATTTTTATTTTTAATTGTACAAGAATTGAGATCTATATATATATATATATATATATATATATATATATATATATATATATATATATAGCTAATCAATACTGCAAGTATGAACTTGTTAACTTGTCTAGAGCACTTAGTTCAAGATCAAGTACATTGTAGTAAATTAAAGTAAAAACGCACAAGGTAAAGAAGGTAATGAAGGAACTAGAAAGCGTAAGAATACACAGGCCGGTTTGGTAACCCAGTTCAGAATAATCATTTCTACGTCTAAGGGCACCACAATATGGTTAGCTCAACGTAACTTTTCATTACATGACAATCAATATGTTTACCAAACAAGATGATCACAAAGCGAGCACTTCACGGAATATGTCTGCTGATCCACAGCCTCTGAACTACATTGAAGTGTCTTGAAAAGTTGGTGCAAAATTTCCCGAGTTGGTATTGTGGTTTCCAAGCCCTTATGCATCATTTCATCACTCAACTTGAATTGAAATTAATTCATCAAGTTGCTCCGGCTAATCTTCTAGATATGGCGTTGAAGGAGTAATGTATAATTCTTGAATTCTTTTTTGGGAAAATCATCAACTGATCTGGTTGAGGATGAAGACTATTAATAGATAGTTCGTTCAGTTTTTCTAACTGAATAACTGTCTTGATCTTCATTCTGGACTTGGTCTTCAATCCTGATTCACAGCCGCTGTTGGAGTCTTGTGATTCTTACTGCTAAACTAATTCCCTTAGTAACATAGTACAGACTCAATCTAAACTTAATACAAGTTTTAAACACAACTAAAACCTAAACTAAATGTATTGTTACATAAAATCTAAAACAACTAGAGGGAGGTAAACATGACCTTTTAAGAAAAAATTCTTTTTCCATATTTTTATCATATATATATATATATATATATATATATATATATATATATATATATATATATATATATATATATATATATATATATATATATGTGAGGCTAATCCTCTAGTGTGAAGAAGGCCTAAGGTGTGAAAGAGAAGAGAAATCTAAACCCTTCATCTGTCCAGATCAACGGCTCTAAAACAAAAAAAAAAACAAAAAAAAAATAGCGCTTCTAATCTACACAACGTAATCTTTTCCGGTAAACAATCTTTGATCTACTGTCTTTGCATTTTGTTCAAATAAAGGAAGCACAAAATTGTCTCTTGAAAGACACAATGGTGTACACTGGAAAGCACAACAATGTGCTCTGGAAGGCTTAACAATGTGTCATGGAAAGCTCAACAATGTGTACTCCAAGGCAAAACAATATGCACTTCGAAGGCACAACAATGTGCTTTGAAAGGCTCAACAATGTGCACTCTAAGGAAAAACAATATGCACTTCGAAGGCACAATAATGTGCTCTGAAAGAGACAACAATATACTTTGAAAGGGTCAACAATGTGCTCTAGATGGCGCAACAATGTGCACTAGAATACACATCAGTGTCCTTCAAGTGTACTGATTTTGCCACATTTAGTCATAAACTTTCAAATTGACAACACATGGTAAGGACTTTCAAATTGTTACCGTTCGTGGTCTAAGTTAAACGTGCATGGTCTTTCAACTATCAAATCTTAAAGGAGGACCTGGTTAAATTTTGAAAATTAAAGGACCATATGGGTGGTTAACTTGGACGACGAATGGTAATAATTTGAGAATCGAAGAACCACAAGTGGTCAATTTGAAAGTTTTGGACTAAACGTAACAAAACCACTATACTCAGAGAACAACATATGTCATTAACTTTTATATATATATTTTAATTTTTTTCTTATTTGTTTATTTATGACTCGCGAGTGGCTCGACGAGCCACGAGCCTAAAATATTTAAGTTCAAACTCGTCTCGATTACATCACAAGCTAGCTCAAGCTCACTTCGAGCTCGAAGTTGATCAAACTCGAGCTGAACTTTGACTGAGCGGCTCGACTCATTTGCAGCCGTACTTCCAACTGTGCTCCAAGAGGTGATGGCTTGTGTAAACAGTTGAGAGCCAAAGAGGAAAATAACAATGCGAAACAAAGGTGGAAAATGTAGAGAATAGAATTATATATTGTCAGGAGCTTAGGTTGAAACTTGGGAATTGCACTTCGAATTGAGTTGTGGAGAAGATGGTTTCGTAAATGTGAGAATTGCACTTCAAACAGAGCTTAACGGAAGATGTGCAAAAGATGATAATGGGCCAACCGGGGTAGCAGTGAAGAGTTGTGCGAAGTGATGACTTGCATAAAGTAATGGGTCAAAACAAAGATGAAAGATGATAATGGGACTAATAGAGAGAGCACAAATGTGAAAACGAATAATGTGCCAAAATATATAAGTTAATAAGGAAATTTACCCACATGAGAACATAATGTTTGTATTCAATAGTGTTCAATAGTTATAACGATAGAGAATAGAGATATATATACAGGAGAAGCCTTAGACAGACTAGAATTGATAGTCCTAGTATGACTTAGATACATAGAAATGATTCACATGTAAGCCATAGGATAATGTACCTTTAACATACCGTAGCACCCGTTTGAGGAGCTCCCAGTGTGAGACTGTAGGTGCATGCATATGCTAACATGCATAGTTGGTTGACTGCAAACGACAAATCAGGATGCGTAACTGTGAGGTATTGCAACGCCCCAGCCAGACTCCTAAATTGTGTTGGGTCATACAGATCTGCAGTAGAAATCAAGGAAGACAGTTTCGCAGTAGATATAGGAGTAGCCAAAGGTTTACACTCAGACATACCATCACTCTTCAATATATTAGTCATATATCTCTGTTGTGAAAGAATAATAGCATTACGAGTCTTTAACATCTCAATAACCAAGAGAGAAACCTGGTTCACCAAGATCCCTAATCTTGAATGTCGTAGATAATTTCAACAATAAACCATTCACAAGCCTAGGATCATTCCCCATCACAAGAATATCATCAACATAAACCAGTAGGTAGACACAAGCAGAATCATGAGAATAATAAAACAGTGACACATTTGTTTTAGAAGCTACAAAATCCACAGAAAGCAAGAATTTATGTAATGTAAGCGAGTATTCTAAGCCCTAGGAGCTTGTTTTAAACCATATAAAGACCGTCTTAATAAACACACATGATCAGGCAATTGAATGATACCTATATTGACAATTTTTTTTCAATATATTGTTTCAATAATATAATTGTGTGATTAACTTACAATAGTGATTTTAAGAATTTACAATAGTAACTTTATGAATATGTAGTAGTGATTTTATGAACCTAAAGTAGTTATTTAATGAACTTACATTAGTGAATTTATAAGTGTCATTTAAGTTTATAAATTCATATATATATATATATATGAGTGTCATTTAAAAAATCTCAATTATAGTTTTTTTATTGATATACTTTTTATACATTAATTTTATTTATGCCAAAAATAAAAAAGAAAAAGAGAAAAATTAATGATAAATTACATTCATGCATGTTAGAATAAATATTGATTATTTACATGTATTTGAAAAATCTTATACTTTTAATAATTATTACTATTATTTAAAATATTTCCATTATTATTAGGAACCCTAAACAAAATTGTAATTTTAATTTTTTTATGAAAACAAATTGTAATTATAATTTTTTTTTTGAGTGCAAATTGTAGTTATAATTTTTTTGAGTACAAATTGTAATTATAATTTTTCATATAATAATCACATATTGAAAGTAGTCAAATTATATTATCATTATTATATTAAAATTTTAATATTAATTAAATAAAATTTTTGTAAAAATAAAATAAAACTTTAACACGTAAAATGTTTCAAAAATAACCAATGGGAATAATAATCTTTAAAAAAGCATTAATTACTTATAATATAAAATTATAAATTATAATAGATTCCTCCCACAAATATATCCACAAAATTATAACAAATTCTTTTAAGCATCAAACTAGAATGTACAATACTACATGTAATAGGGTTAATAATACTCAAAAAAAAAAAAAAAAAAAAAAAAAAAAAAAAGCATCAAACCAGACACAAATACATAAGAATAGAATTTATCCTGTACACGCCATACACCTTTAAATCAAACAAAGCACTGCACAAATACATAAGAATATGATTTATCCCGGTACACATCTTTAATTAAATCAAACAAGGCACAAATACATGTATAAAAATAGGATTTATCCAGTACACATTCTTAAATCAAACAAGGCACAAATACATAAGAATATATAGAGTTTATCCCGAACATATTCTGAAATAGTAACAGAGGGTTTCCTCTATAATTCAAAAATAGAATTACAATGCACAAATACTGAATCAATGACCAGAGGATATCTTCTTCCTGAGCAAATAACTAAAGGGTGGGTGAGAAAAGGTGCCATTGAGGAGCTTATCCGCAACAACCTTGTACATGGCTTCCGTGAGATGGCCGCCGTCCCAATTGATGTACTTGGAAGGGTCGTCGCAAGAGGTGGCCCCCGGCGAGCCGCAGGTGGTGAAGATATCGAAGTGTAGGTCCTCCGTGGCGGAGCCGCAGCAGGCTTTGAAGGGCTCGGTGAAGCCGTGGGTGTTGTGGTCGGCGAGGATTGATTTGTAGGCGTTCCAGTAGTCGGCGTAGACGATGGTGGCCTCAGGGAACTGTTTCCGGAGGACGGCGAGGCGGGTTTGGAGGGCGGCGTTGTGGGCGTGGCTTTGGTTGTTGACGGTGGCTACGCACCCCATGGCGTCCCGGTCGCCCTCGTCGGATAGGTAGAGGTTGAATGTTGTGCATCCAGCCAAGTGTAGGCCTTGCACCACCACGTACTTTGCCCCTCTCTTCAGCAATGTCTGTCAACCGCAAAAAAAAACTTGTGTGAGATTGTCTCAAATAAAGTATTAATTTTTTTTCAAAACTATAGAGTATTATATTTTCTTAATAACAAACACTTTATTTCTGATCAGTATTATATTTTTTTTGTATAAGCATTATATTTCAATCTTGAACCAACATATAAGAATCCATGAAACGATTACAGACTAGACTTCCAATACGGATTACACCATTAGGTATGCATATATGTACCACATAGTATTTATAAACGCACCAAAATGAAATGTACAAATACACCATACTTGGTGGTACATTTTTGAACATTTTGTAGTGCATTTATACGTATCTAATGATGAATGACTATACAGTTACCCGGGAAACCCTGTCTACACGGACACTTGGCCCTATATATACACATACACAATCTTCACAAAAGGCGAAATCTCTCACCTCGGAGGCCACCACACCCCGCCCAATAGGACACTTTAAATTGTAGCATCAAAACCTTTTTTCCAACAATACCAATAATGTCAACAAAAAATCTAAGAAAAATACCCTTTGATAGTATATATATATATATATATATATATATATATATATATATATATATTTAAAAATCTTATAATTATTATTTGGAATATATTAATTGGAGCATGTTTACGTGACAACAAATCTCCCCGTAAAAAGTTATAAACTTATAACTTTTGATTTTAAGATGATCAAAGATTCTATAGTAAAGTAAAAAATGCAGTGATCATTTTTTTTTTTAATATTACAAATTTCAAAGGTTTATGGCGCAAAGTTTTAAAGTCCATTTGATGATATATAAAAATGCGTTAAAATCTATAAAATTGCACCTCAAATTGATTGAATAAAGAATTTATTGAATAATAAAATATAAAAATAACTAATCTAGAAATTACACAAATATTAGACCATAAGTTTAACAAGATAGCGCAGCAGACAAAAAAGGTTTATAATAGTATTGTTTGAAAAATAAATATTTATTTCTCAAATTGTTATTCTAAGCAGCATTTGGTTATTGAAAACGGTAATGAAAATGGCATTTAATTTATTAATTATTAAACATTCTTTTTAACACTTTGACTCAATAAAATTGCTAAAGTTGTCAAATTTACAAACTTTTTTACTAAAACATCATTTACCAAACAAGTCAATTTACATTTCTATTTTTTAAAATTTTCTTTATACTATTTTTAGAATATAGTATCATTATTATTTATATAAAAAAAAATTATTGCAAGAATCTCTTTGAGATTGTAAGAGTATTGCTGCTCCAAATTAAGACACTTTTAAAAAATTGTCAAGTTTAAAAGTTAAAATTAACTTCATTATTTTTAAAAATTGTCAAGTAATATATGTCACGTTTTAAAATTTGAGAGGCAATATTTACCTCATTAATAATTTAATGATAATATTAATAATTGACATATTTATGATTTGATGAGAGATATAAATTATAATTTTTCCTTTTTACAATGGTAACGAAACATATAATGTATTCCGTAATAAAAGTGAAATTTAGTACACCTTAAAACTTATAACATATTAATGTGAAGATAGGAGGCCAAGTGTTGTGTGTATGCGGGGGCTAATGGCCCACACAATAATTATCATGAATTCATGACCATATTAACTATACCTCTATTAATATATACAATAGTTTTGAAGTAGGTCGAGACCCACAGAAGGATCCTAGGCAATTTATATCATTGACTAGGGTCAACATAGTATTGTGGACCATAAATAAAAATATCGTTTTGATATATTTAAGTTTTAACAGATTTTGTAGTTTTTTTTTTTTTTTTTGAAAACCAAACAAGAGCATTAAATTACTCATCAAAATTTTGTAGTTTTTTTTTTTTTTGTAACACAACTACTAATCTATTTCAGGTACAGAATCCATACGCTCAAGGCACAGAATTGCATAACATGAGACACATAAACGCATAATACAAGACGCATACACATGTTTTATATTTACTTTAGTTCAAGTACAGAATCAATATTCTTAAAATACAGAATTGCATAACATAGGACACAAAAACGCATAAGACAAGACACAAAAATGCATAACATAAGACACAAAAACGCACGCTATATTTACTTTATTTCAGATACAGAATTCATATGCTTAAAGTACAAAATTACATAACATGAGACACATAAACACTTAACACAAGACACATACACATGCTTTATCATAAAAATTTAAAAAAAAAAAAAAAAAAAAAACTTGTAACGTGAATTGAACAACAAACGGTCGCAGTCAAAATTAAAATTCAAAACTACGTCAAATAGGACCAGAGTCCACCAGGGCCTATTTTTAGATTTTTGTGACCCCATTCTTGTAAATAAATGAGGCCCTAATTTTTCTAATAATAATAATGTGATAAAATGCTGTTGTGTGCAAAGAGAAAGGCAAAATGATTTTTTTTTTGTTTTTAAGAAGAGAAGGTATACACAAAGGGCAAGATTCAAACCTTGACTTCCAATATGAAACATTATAAACACACATTTCTACAATTTCTTCATTGGAATCTTTTAACATTATTTGCAAACTTTTTATTTTTAATTCCCGTGCAATCTTTTATATTAAAACATAGTATGTAATGTAATAAAAGTATTTTCTTTCTTTTTAAAATTTTACTCCGTATTTTTTATAAAAATTTTAAGCTAGTCCATGGGCTAGCCTGTGAGGCCTGCCAATCTACATGTAGTGGGTTAGGGAGAAAAAAATTGGCACTCGGGTTTCACGAGACTGCCTGAAAAGGCTTCCGTGCGGGCAAATATAGTCATCGTTCTTATAGATTTGATGGTTGAAAATTAAACAAAAATAATGAAAAAAAATTAGGTTAATTTCATAAATATTATAAATATTTAAATTTTATAATATTTATAAAATTGAGGACGTCATTTTTTCTTTTATTTTGTAGTTATTGATCATAGTAAATGTACAACTTATATTAGTATGCACTTGTCACAAAGGTCTAATTCTAGTTCAAACCTACTCTCCCTTATGGCTTTATATAACTAAAAAACATATCACATCATTATATTCTTTACGCTGCACAATACAATTACAAATACAATGACCATATGTGTATGTATATGGTCAAATTCCTGTGCAAACAGTGATTCCTGTTCAACCGTACGGTCACTCATCATTAGGTACGCATAAATGCACTACAAAGTGTTTGGAAATACACCATTAGGTGTGGTGATGTGTGGTGCATTTTTTGGTGTGTGTGTTTTGTAGTGCATTTCATTGTGGTGCATTTCCGTACAGTTTGTAATGCATTTATGCATACCTGATGGTGAATCTGCACCGATGGCACAGAAAGCACTGTCCGCACTTGAACCAGTATATATATACACACACATACACAGACATTGTACTGCATGAGTATGCAATAATTAATAAAATTTGTACCTACAACTAACAACAAACTTACATCCTAATAAACACATATACACCAAGTCAAAACCATCAATTAATACAAACACCTAACAATATTCATAGCTAATTCAATTCATGTAAGTCCTACTATATATACACACATTAATTAGAGAAGATGGAAAGCAGAAGAAGTAGGTCCATACCTGTAGGAAGCCAGTGGTTCTATTGATAGACAGCTGCTGAATTGTCTGAGTAGTGACAGAAGATCCAAAGATATATGAATAGTCATTGATCCCAATTGCACCAACCCAAAACAGTGAATCATCAAACACCTCCCCACACTGCTTGGGTGTGGTTTTGTAGTCTCTGCACCCTACACTCTCCAGGTAGCTGTTGAACCATCTCACCTGGGTTGCAAGTGACTTGGGTGTAATGTCTAGTGTTATATTGTTCCTCTCAAAGAACCTGCACAGAATGTATGTATCATATATATAGCTAAAACACCTTCTTTTTTTTTTTTGGTATGTAATAAACACTTCAATCAAATTGGAATGTTTTGATCTTTCCTTTGGTGTGCAAGGCTTTCATGGATGTTGGAACTCATCATTGGACTTTCACAAAATGAGTCTCTGCTAGCCTTATCAATATGTTATAAACATTGCATCTACCTAAAGTGCATCCATTGATAGGTAAAATGTACCGTCATCTTAAATGCAACTGGATGCATTATTTTACTTTAAAATTTGCGATATTTAATAAAATGTCACTATATTTTTTTGCTTACTTTAGAACCGTTGATCATTTTTAGATCAACTGCTATGATAAGGTTTCTAGAGCCGTTACGTTGTATTGAATTAGTCTTTGTATATATATATTATTCTCAAGAGAAAACTAATAAGTAATAACCAATCTCAACTATATCCATCTAGATAGATCTAATGGTGCTAGAGTGACGGAAAAAAAATTGCATTGGTATTTTGATAAATTTTTTAACTTTAAAAGTGCATTTTTCAATACTATATAATGCACTTGCCAATGACTTTGTTGCGGTCAAGTGACATGTAGTAACTCTCCTAAACGGGAAGTCAAAAGTATTGATAAACAAATATTACGATCTAAAAGAGTTAGTAGTACTAAAAAAATCTTTGCACTATGCTTACTCCCCCTATGCCCATCCCGACCATATGATGACCTCGGCTTTGATACCCATTGTTGGAATTACAATTGTTAAACCTACCCGACGCCCAACAACTTTTAGTTCCGTTTAGGAGTTCATTTTCTTTTTTTTTTTTAAAAGAAGGAGTTCATTTTCTAATACTTGGGTTTAACATTTCTGAATTCCAATTTAGGTTAGAATTTAGTTTTTGGTTTACTTTTTAGTGTTTATTCAAAAATGCTACCGCATATTTTCTCAAATTATATCAAAATCATTATACTTTTTTAAATGGGTAAGATTGGTTTTTAATTTATTTTTTTGGGAAACAGGTTCTAATATGAGTGCCCTATATATAGAAAGTTTCTTATTATAGCTTTACAATATGCACAAAGTTTGCTACACATAACGAAATACTACATAGGAATCTGAGATAATGCAAAAAGCACAAAACCTGTAGTTTATAGCAGTGCAGCCAGCAATGGCGAAGTTGATACCGAAAGACCTATCGGCCTTGGAGTCGAGGTAAGGCGGCAAGAGCGGCAAAGAGAGAGCTTGGGCGACGAAATCGACGACGAGGCGGCCGTCGGAGTAGCGGTTGGTGGGGCGGTGGAAGAATGTGCGGCCGTAGGGTGGGTTTGAAACGTGGGTGAAGAAGATGGGGCCTGTGCTGGAGTTTGTGTTGCCTGTGTCTGTAATGGAGTCCCCAAAGGCGTATAGTTTCTTGAAGATTTTGGGTGCTTTAGTGGCTGAAGATGGCTGAGGGGAATACAATAGTGTGATGATGAGGAAGAAGATTTTGAAGGATAATGCCATGGTTTTCTTATGGAAGCTAAGGAAGCCTTTGTGTGTACTTTCCATAGATAGACAGGTGTCGTATATATACTGTTAAATCACAGTTGTTATAAACCAGCTTGATTGACGTGGGTGGCCGTGTACTCTTGTCCTTTAAGAGATGTCGGGAGTTTAAACCCCTCTTGTATGAAAAATCATTTTGACTAGCACTTTACCTTTTAATTAGGTCGACCCGGTGTGAACAGGGATAAGTATGAATATGTTGCGGGCTGGGTTAAAGGACTGCTCAAGCACCTCGTAGTCTAGTACCAAAAAAAAAATCACAATTATTGTTATATCATGGACCAGGGTTCGTTCATATTACGTTGCAGTTAATACATTCTGTACCTACATACCATGATCCATGGTATAATTTTCCATTACATCACAAGCTAAGTGTTTGGTCGTAACAAGAGCTCAGGGCTGGATTTTAGGGCGTGCAAGATGTGCAACAGCACAGGACCCCAAAATTGTTGGGGCCCCTAGCCCAGCCCTAGCCCAATAGTTAGTATATGTATTTGTGATTATATTGGCTCAAAATTAGGTTTTAATGACTGAGGCAAATTATTGCATGGACCATGGTTCACACAGCTGTGTGGACCAAAAATAAAAAGTACATTATTTTTGTACTGAAGGTACATTATATTTGTACTGTATGTACATTATTTGATAGTATATATCAAATAATGTACCTTCAGTACAAAAATAATGTACCTACATTACAAAAATAATGTACCTATATTACAAAAATAATGTACTTTTTATTTTTGGTCAACACAGCTGTGTGGACCCTGGTCCATGCAATAATGATTGACTGACTGATCTAAATTCTACTACGTATTATTCAAAAAAAAATTCTACTCTGTAATATTCATGCGAATCATTTTTCTTCAATTCGTTGTTTATTTATACTTTGATAGGGCCTCACTTATTTACCAGGGCCACGCAAATAAAAAAAACTGGCCCGACAAGAGATATCTAAGTTAGGTCACAAGTTCAAATTAAACCTCATCAACAAAAATAAAAACTATATAGTTAAAACGGAAGTAGTTGATGAAGGGCAAATCTAACACTAAATAGCTATAGGAATTAAAAGTTTTTGGCATAGAAGTAAGCGCTTGATCTACAGTATACACACATAATGTATAGTGTATACTAGAAATGTCATTTTTTATATATACCCAGAAATATTCATAAATAGAATATTAAAATAGCATTATCCATTCTGCACATGGTAGTTTGTCATTCAAACATTTATTGCTATTTCATTTTTTAAACTAGCTAGCCAATAGTTAGTACTACCTCCGTCCCATTTTGTTTGTCTGATTCGGTTAACGAGGCTTGATTGAAGTTATTTTTAATTCAATTTTTCATAATATTAAATTTAGTATTAGTATATAAAATTTATATATTTAGAAACTACACTAAAAGTACTATTAAACACAAAAAATTAAATTTAAAAATAATTAAAAATTACTAAAGAAAATAAGCAATGAAGATAGAGTTGGTTTGACCAATGAATAGTAAACAGGACATGTAAATTGGAACAGATGGAGTATATAAATTGTGTATTCATATAGTGAATTATGTATTTACCAAAAAATATATATAGTAAATTATGTGTATTCATGCAAGTTCTCACCTAAAACAATGTTCTCATTTGATCATATATATATATATATATATATATATATATATATATATATAATCAAGTGTGGACTGAGCTTCATTAGTGAACGTACATACTTTTACTTGTAGAGTTCTTGTTATGAGTGTTCATTTTTTTCAAGTGTGGATAGTATTGTTATCTTTTTCTTTCTTTTTCAGGTGTGGTGCATCGTAGGACTGTGAGTTGTGCATTGGTTAGGTATCAATGCATCATATCGTTGTTGTAGTTGTGGTGTATTCAAGTGTTAGTTATGGTGAATTATACTATCGTTACGGCTTTTTGTCATGGAGTTTTGTTTTTTTAATTATTGGGCGTGAGTGTTAATATTAATAATTAAAAATAATTGCTTGTTTCCATCAATATTGTTATAAAAGAAATATGTTTGGAAATATTAATGCGGAAGGAATATTTTTCCTTTTTGACACGATTGGTTGCTGCTTGGAAGACTAATTTTCCCATGGACTAATATTCTTTATTATTTAATTTTCCCATGGACTAATTAATATTCTTTATTATTTTATTCTCCTACTTTCCTTAATCTAAGTAGATTTGTTGGGTTAGTCACAACCGTGCATCATTTGTTTTTAATTGTATAGATTAGACAACATGTTCTCCCCTGGGGAGTGTGGAAGCATGTAAGTGCTCAATTTTTACATGGGAGCATGTTCTTACAATAATTATAAATAAAATTCACTCATCATTTTTCTTCTTATATTAAGAATCAATACAGCCTCCACTGAGACTCGACCTCATGACTTCCTATTTGGAAGAGTCACTACCATATAAGGGATGACCACGATTCGATTCGAACCGAAAGGTTCGAACTGAACCGTGCCGGTTAAGAACCGAAACCCATAAGGTTCCAGTTTGGAACCGGACGGTTCCGGTTTCAAATCGGAAATTTAAAAAAAAAAAAAACTTTTTTAATTATTATTTATTATTTAATTAGAGTTTATTATTATTTGATTAAAGTTTAAACTTTAAATAACATTGGAAAATTAAACTATAACAATTTGTTTAAATATAGTTTAACTTTGAAGTTTAAATATTTAAGATAACTATTTTTAAAACATTTTAGAATGAAATTTTTTCAACAAAAAATATTAATTGTTGAATTTGGACAATTTTAAAAATTTTTAAAAAGTAAAAATAAAAATTAAAAAAATCCGGTTCGAACCGCCGATTCCGAACCGTACTTGGAATCGTACCTGGAAGGTTCGGTTCCAGTTCGGCCAATTTCGGAACCGGAAACCGTCGGTTCGGAACCGAAACCGAACCGTAGTCATGACTACTACCATATCACTTGACCACAAGGTCACTGGCTACGGTTAATCTACCTAAATGCAATTCTTGACCAATCTTTTTCTCTTTTTTTTGGGTATAAGCCTTGCGACAAGTAGTTGAATAAATGTGCAACAACTTTTCTTAAACCTAATTATTCTTTTTTTTTTTTTAATTTTCCGGATAAGCCTTGCTACAAGTACTTGAATAAATGTGCAACAACTTTTTTTTTTTTTTGTTGAGAATATGCAACAACTTTTCTTAAGCCTAATTATTTGACTGTTAGTTACGTTGCTAGAAGGAAAACATTATTTTCACAATTATTTTTCGTAATGCATTAAATGGTATATTATTTATCAAATACCCTTAATTTACATTGGAGGAGAAGTTGGTTTTTAAGGTAAGATTTAATGTTCGAAGTTGCAAATGTGATTTACGTAAGAACTTATAATTTATTTTAAGTTATAACTTCTGGTTGTATTTGGCAAACAAAAAAGAACAAACAAACAAAAAAAACAAACAAACAAAAAAACAAAAACAAAAACAAAATACAAAACAAAACAAAACAAAACAAAAAAAAAACAAAAACAAAACAAAACAAATAAAGGGTTTAAATTACTCCTTTTATTTACACATGCACTATATCTTTCTCTCTTTCATTTTTTTTTTAAAAGGTAAAATGTTAAATATATATGTACTTGAAAATGCATTTAACAAACAAAGTGGGTACTTTAAAACAGAGAGGTTATGCTGTATTTAAGAGAAAAAAAGTTTTAAATTTTCACAAACATAGTATTTTAAAATTGTATTTATTAAATATATAGAGTATGTTTAAACTTAATTATTTTTCAAAGTCGTGTAGTCTCTACATTGTTACTATCTCGACATATATCATCATTTTAAGCATTTTCACTGTTGCATCATATTTTAAAATATAATTGTTCTGTTACGTTATATTGATTTACGGAAAAAGGAATAAAACTTTAAATATTGTTAGTTGTAATGCAAAACTAAAATTTATTAATTCCCTGTTTAGTTTATATATAACCACACCATCCACTAACAAACAAATCACCAACATCATTCAACATCATTTGTCTTTTATGTGCTTTGCTCCCCTCACAAAATACTCCCCATATTTGTCAAGTAAATGCTAAAGAGGAAAATGTGAGCATTTATGAACCTGTAAAATAGCTAGAAGGTTCTGCTCAATCACAGACGTAGCAGTTTGTAGGGAAACAATGGAGCTCTGTGGCAGCAAATAGAACCAAACGATTTTCTTTCATCGATATGATACAACCTGGGATCAATAGTATTATAATTTCTTTCAATCTTCATGATTGTTTCATCTTCATATGGTCAAAGAAATCTTGAGTACATACATAGAATGCCAAAAAAACAAGTTGAAGAAAGATGTATCCTCAGTTCCTTTCTTCTAACAAAACTCATGATGAGATAAAAGACCACAATATCATTATCATAATAAGAGGTTTCATCTCTTAGAGTAAGATTCCGTTTGCCTGAAGCTGTAACAGGAACATTAACACCATAAGTTTTCTTCTTTGCTTTTTTCTAGAATCTTTGACCACAGAAACCTACACAAGTGGAACAGTAATAGGAGACGCAAAACTAGGTACAAGCAACTTGGAAATAATTCAACAAATAACACAAAAGCACTTATAGACACAAATTTAGGAATTGACAAGTTGAGACCAGATAGAAAGATAGATAAAATAGAAAGATCAAAATATAAAGATACGGATAAAGCATATGTAGACAAAGAACTAATAAAAGTAAGCACAGAGTGCATGTTAAGGATTAATGATTTAATTTATTTTCATTTATTTGTTGCTTAGTTTCATCCTGCAGAATAGTTCTTTATTGTTACTTTTGTTAGCTACTTTATCTTCATGTACATGTATAAATAGCTTACAGACTTTGGCTTAATAATACAAGCTTTTTACATTCTCTACATGGTATCAGAGCCCTATTTCTCTAAGCGAGAATTCTCCTAAACGATCCCATCTCATTTTTTTCCCATTCCTTCAATGGCTTCCGTTTCTACAACCACATCATTGGTTCATTTAACTGCCCCAACCCACTTCCCCATCCGGTTGACTAACACCAATTTCCCGGTTTGGCAGCGACAAGTGAAGTCCACGTTAATCGGCCTTGATCTCCTAGGCTATGTTGGTGGCACACAAAAAGCACCTACTCAATTCACTGTGCACACAAACAATATTAGACACGGTCATGACCGGACCAAACAAAGATCATAAAAGAAAGACTACCAAACTCAAGTAAATTTTTAGATCAGAAAAAAAAAAAAAAAAAAAAAAAAAAAAAAAAAAAAAAAAAAAAAAAAAAAGCACAGAGCTAGCAACCATATATTCAAACATGTGGAAAAAATTTCAATAGCAGTAGATAACAAAATAGTAGATGTTACCGACATCCCTAACATTAATGATTCAAGTTATTTGGTTTCCAAGACTCCAGGATTGCAAGTAGTAGATCATCCATTAACTCTTGATTGTAGGCAAGAGTATCTCAAACCCTTTGTTTAGCAATGTGTGCCGTAGATAGCGCATCGTTGTTTTTGAAACAGTAACACATTTTATTAGATAATAGCAAAATTTATTCAATTTTAGAGATACCTATTATTTCATATTTCGATACTTAATCAGCAAATTTGTTGATTCTCTAAATCAATTTCTCTATCTTCCACTTGTTCCCGAATACCATTAGGGAGGTTGATAGACGCCAAAAGTACCTAACTATTTGGGAATAATTAAGAAAGAATTGTTGCCAAACAAATGTGTTAAAAGACTCCATCTACGTATTTTCACGTTATTATGCTAACAATTACAAAAGAGCTTTGCGTGGCATGTCTTAAAAGATTTCACAGGATTAAGACTTAAATCAACCAAAGGAGACATGAACGATGAAGAGAAGAACAAACCCGAACTTGGGGCACGCAAAGACCTACCTGAAGACAGCAAAGGAGGCGCGAACAAGGAAACCACCGTCCACGACCCCATCCACGCGTGTGACATGCGTGGACAGATTCCAGTATGCATCCACGCCCACACGCGTGTGGGTCACGTGGACCTGCACTAGAACCCTGCGCAAAATTTTAGTATAAAAGGGACATTTCAGCTTGGAGTATGTAGGGGACTTTTTTTGCTAATTTTTCATTTCTCACTTTTAGGTTAGGGTTAGATAGGATTGGTGAGAGGAATGAGAGAACTTCTTGGAGAAGAGAATCTTGGATCCTTATAGCTTGGAATTCCTCTTGGGTACACTCTTTCTTTGTTGTTATTGGATTTCTCTTTGAATTTCTCTCTTGAATCTTCACTTTTCCTAAAGTTATTTGCTTTTTACTTTGCTCTTGTAAATATGACTTACTCTTTGAATGATATGACGTTATTGAAGCCTATGAAGGGCTAGATTCTAGGGTAGGGGCTAGGAAGATTAGAGATTTTGTGTTCATAATCTACAATGTTGAATGAGTTTTGATTTCTTTGGAATTATTGAAATTGTGGGTATATTATGGATGTTTTTGTTGGATCGAGTGCCCCGATTCTTTCAAGGATCTAGGATCATCCCTTTGGCGGGAACTTGTAGGCAAAGTGTTCGATAATATTCCCCAACCGACTGAGGATTGGGAGTTTGAGTGTGACGCCACTCAAGAATGTATTCCAAGCTCCTTCAATCAACTCCGAAGGAAAACCAAATCTCTCCCGTGTGAAATGAAGCAAACTTCTTGATATTCTAGCCTCCATCCGCCTTTGTTTCATATTTATTTCTTAAAGTTTACCCAACCTTGCACTCACAATATTATGTTTCATTACACTCTATATTCTCTGCTTTTGTGTTGTCTAAACCATAAAAGATAGGAAACTCGCATTCTCCAATTTTCCATCCTCGAGAGATCGACACTCGAGGAGCTTAGACTCTTCGTTTTAACACAATTCATACCCTCATTCCACAATCACTCACCGAAAAATATTACACTCTTCAGAGGTCCTTTTGGAATTAACTGAGATACAAAATCTGCTTTCTTGACCTAGACTTGCTTTACAAATGGAGTAATTTGCTTATGAGTATACTTCTACGATATTTGATCTTTGCAAAAATAGAAGCGTTCTGGTCTTGTATGTCCGCGTAACCTGCAATAATGACAAACATGAGTATAAGTCTTATAATTAAGTTTAGTTTGTCCTTCTTTAAAATAGTCACTCTAAGCTGTGCTAGATTCTAGTATATCTGTGTCAACAACAGCAGCTTTGACAAAAAAGGTGTTGCTGTGATTTTTGTCTCCAGTAAATCCCAAAACAAACTTTGTTGTAGTTTTCCTTCCAGAATCAAGTATTTGATCCAAAGTGGATATATTGTCTATCATCTTTATTCGTCGTTTCAGCATTTTTAGCTCTTGTTTCAGCTTTTTCTTCACGATCCAGTCCTACTTTTATCAGTATGTCCCTATCAGAGACTTGATTTTTTACACTTTTTGAGCATTTCCTAACAATTTAACTTGACTAGACAATGTACAATTAATTTTTAACAAAATCTTCCATTTTGAGTACAATTTCTTATATTCTTGCTCAAATGAGGGAGTTGGTAGCTCTTTGTCTTCAACTGATGTATACTCCACACTTTCTGATTCTAACTCAACACTAGCCACAACTCTAAATGCAACAAAATTCCCTAAAATTTCTCATGTGTTAGATTTAGAGTGGTCTGACTCGGGTTCATCATCGCTCCAAGTTAATGTAGATATGAATTTTTTTTTCTCCTTAAGTACGTGGGACACTCATCTTGAACATGCATGTATCCTTCACATTAGTAGCAACGAATCCCTTTGCCGTTAGATTTTTCTTTTGATTATGAAGATTTTGAAAATGAGCCTCTATTGTAATTTGAAGAACAATTTCTTGTTGAGTCTTTTGATGAACTTGAATTTGTTCTTTTCTGATTTTTTAATTTTCCTCTACGTGAGTTTTTCCTTTGCTTCACCTGTTTCAAAAATTTAGAAAACTATTTGGTTAATGAAACAACTGGATCATCATTAGTTTCATTTGAGTCTGACTCAGAATCATTTTCTCCAGCAGCAAAGGTAATCTTTTTCTCCTTTCTGTTGTGATCTGACATCATCTACATTTCATAGGTTTGTAAATTCCACATCAGCTGGACCACGATTTTATCTTCCCAACCAGCATGCTCCTAGATGGCTGCTACCTTCATTCTGAATCGCTGAGGTAAGGATCTGAGAATTTTCTTTACTAGTTTAGGCTGGGGAAATTGTTCATCAAGGACTATATCGTTATTTCAAGCTCCTGGACTCTTGTATGAAAGCCTACTATGGATTCGTCTTCCTTCATTCTAAATTGTTCAAAATTAGTCTAGACCATCTGCAATTTTGATTGTTTTACTGAACTTGTACCTTCATAAGTGGTTTCCAATATTTCCCATGCCTATTTTTTCAGAATCACACCCAGCTATAAGTGTGACTTAATCCTCATGAATCAATGAGAAGAATGTATCTCGTGGTTTGTTGTTGTAGTTAGCCAACATCATTTCAGCTATTGTCCATTCAATTTCAAGCTTTGGCACAGGTGATCATTTTTTGCTATACCAGCCCTAGCTGGATGTTCCTTTCCAGTTAATACAGATCTCAATACTCTTTCACCTGGGGTTTTGAGATGCATTTTAGTGCGAGCTTTCCAGTAGGCATAATTAGCCCCTGTTAATTTTGGTGGTCTGTATATATCTATCCATCCTGAAACACTCAACAACTGGTAAATACGAACAAAACAAAATGAATAAGATCACTAAAAGCACTTGCATCAACTGTTAAATACGAACAAAACAAAATGAATAAGATCACTAAAAGCACTTGCACAAAATGAGTTCTTGAGTTCAAGAAACACAAAACAAGCAGATCCCCGGACTAACAGATTAATGCCTAACAATATTATTAACCAAGTTTTGACAAATAATACGCCAATAAATATAAATAAACATGTGTATCATTTGTACACTTACAATATACATACATACAAGTTTTTACATGCGCATTGGGCGACTGATTTAATGTCCAATGTTTGTATTTAAATAAGTAATTCAAAGTATATCAATGCAAGAGTATATAAGAGAAGTTCATTATAGTTGACATTAAAATTAATGTTTGCACTTTTCTAAAAACAATTATATAAATACTTATTGTAGTTGGTATGATATTAGGTAGTAGATACTACTTTTGGTTGGAATTACTCAAAGTTTTGTTAATTCACTTTTGGATAGGTTTGTCATTGTCTTCGACCTCATCGCTTGTCCGCTTATTTTTGTTACTATAGTTGCTTATGTGCAATTGGGTTACTGGTGCTAATTTGCAAAAAGAACATATTACGTTGGTGAGGCTCAATCAATTGCTGCCACTCTCTTATCTCTTGCGTTTGCTTCAATACTCCACAAGATTGATGAAATCACAACAGATGTGGACCAATTATATGTAGTTGGTGACTTCACCACCAAACAATCAATTTCAAGCTTGAATGAGTTTGACAACGATATCGATTCCAGTGGAGTATGTATGTATATAGTCTGGCTAATTGATTGACCAAATAATGCAATTAAACCCTCAAACTTAAAAAAAAAAAAAAAAAAAAAATTATTTAAAAAAAAAAAAAAAAAAAAAAAAACCTTCAATCCAGCCCTTGAAACCTGAAAAAAAAAATACAATTAGAAAGTAATCAGCAGGTTAGTGCTGAGTTGTAGCTTGAGCACTAATTTAGATTCCATGTTAGTTTAATTGCGTGTGTATGCTTCCATCTCATTTTTATTACTTATTTAATTTAATGCAATAATTTATTTTTCTTAAAATGTACAAATAAAAAATTTAAAAATATATTAAAAATCAAAATGATAAAACTATTTTAGATGGCGGTAGTGTGTTTCTTTTTCTTTTTTTTTTTTTTGGGTCATCTTATTACTTATTTTTCTTTATACTAATCATTTTCTAGCAACTTATTTCCCACCAACCAATCATAATTAATATTCCAAGTTATTTCTCAATTATTTTCCATGAACCAAATGCGTTCTAAATGTGTCAATGTGGCTAGTGTTAAAAGACAAGATGGTTAAATCACACTTTAATTTACAATTAGGTTGGGTGAAGCACACTTTATGACTTTAGCCAACAAAGAATAATAAACAAGTAAACAAACCTGCTAGGTTGCACATATCTAATTGATTCACACCAAGAAGGCTAACGAGCAGCTTTATTGTTGGTCATATTTGAAACCTTATGATTATCAAGTCAACTGAAAATTTTGACTGGAGTTGCCACTTGAGTCATTCTTTTCTTTATAAGTAGAAAAATAAAAATAAAAATAAAACTTTAAATATTGTTAGTAGTTATATATGCTAAACTAGAATTTATTAAATGTATTGATATTGATGGGTCCAGTCGTAAGAGACAGAACTATATATATATGGCCATATGGGGCCAGTCTTAAGAGACAGAACTCTGTGTGTGTGTGTGTGTGTGTGTGTGTATATATATATATATATATATATATATATATATACTATTATTATTACGGAGTATTAAATAGACTAGAAATATTGACTAGAAATCAACCTAACTTTTTGAACTCTATTCATGACACCAGTCGCGCATCTTGACCAGAAAATTACAACAATAATAATTGACCAATAGTTATTTCAATAATAACCACAAATGTGACCGATTGGCTGATTACGCGACTCGCGATATATTTTTACAATGGATCTAAGGATAGGGTCCTGTGGGTTTAGGATTAATTCCGCAAATATGGAATAACTTAAAGTATATAATAATAATAATTGGATAACATAAGTATATAATAATAACAGTAGTGGTAGTAGTAAATATGAAGTAATCCACTACGTCAACACTTCCGAATGGTTCGTCGTAAATGAAATAGAAAATAAAAATTTTATTTCATAAATAATCGATTTATTAAGACTCGTCGTAAAATAAAAGTTTCATGTTCGAGCCTTAAAAATATAATTACCTCAAAATCCAAAGTGTCCTAGTGAACCCTGACTAAGTTGGCAAACTCATCTTGGTCTTTCAAAAGTCAAAACACATCCTTCAATTTTTCAACATGCCAGAAAAATTTTGCTTATCAAAAACTAAATGAAGTGTTTGGTTGGTTATGAGCAAGATGGTCGTTGGTTTGTCTCATCACTTTGCTTTTCTTCGCCAATGCAAGTTGGTGGCTGCTGTACTTTACTAGCCTCATCTTCTTTGCTCATAAATGCTATGCATTTGGTCTTTAGGTTTATGTGCAACTAGTATTATGTTCATAAATACCTCCATCTATCATTGCGTAAATAGGAAAATATTCACACGAGTTTAGCTCACTAGTTCAATAAGTTGTATTTGAGAGAAGAAGAAAATTAAACTGACATTATTAAACGCTAAAATTAACGATGGACATAACTTAAATGTTAAAAGTGAAATATAAAGTCATTGAAAGGGAACTTTAATAATGGAAAAAGTTCACATTGGCCCCGTTTGGTAACTAATCAGCCTATCAACCAATTTTGGCTTATTTGACCACTATTAGTTGTTTGGTTAATAAGTTTTTTGCAACTTCAAAATGCTAAAATTCAAAAGGTTACTCAAAGCAGTCTTTTCAATTAGTTTTTTGAGAAAAGAAATTATACCAAACAGCTATCAGCTAACAGCTAATTTATCAAACAACTTTCTACAATCAGCTAATATTATCAACAGACCATACCTTCTAACCCAAACAGCCAACAGTCATTTACCAAACAAGGCCATTATGAATGTTTCGATTACAAAATATATGACCAATAGTATAAACATAAATATACAGTCTAACTATTAACTTATTAACATTTTAGTTGAGATGGAGAACATGCTTTAAATTAATTTGGTATCATAGTTAACTGTATGCAAATGGTCATGAGCCTACACACATGAGGGAGGTATTGAGTATACTAGTACACTAAAAAAATTAAAAGAAATAAATTTACACTTCTATTTTATTTCTTTCTTATCTTGTTACATATGGTACGTGTATATACACATAATGAGTAATAAGATATAGATTTTCATTGTTTTTACTTCATTGTGTTTCTCTCTGTTATTATCATGATTTTTTTTATTGATTAAAAAATTATATATATTTTTTATTTTTTTAATAAAATTAAAATATGTGACAAAAAAATATACTAATCATTTTTTAGGTGCATTTATGTAAGAGCAACCCCAATAAGAGTTCTTTGTTAGTTTTGGCACATGAAAAAAATTATCTGCTGATTTTTGTCAACTAGAGAGCTTCGTTTTTTGTTAATTTTTTCTCTTGCAAAAACAATTGCAGGAGAAGAAGGGGGTGGGGGGGGGGGGGGATGCGCATTTGTAGAGCACTGCACGCTCACTGGGGCCATTTAGAGTGGCCGCTCTTCATCTTTTTTTGTTAAAACATTTATAATTATAAATTTATTTTAATTTTAATTTGATATGTTTAATTTAAATGTAATAAAAATAATAATTGTAATTATAATTTTATAATGATAATAAATAAAGAAATAATAAAAATATAGTGGAGTAAAATGGTGAGTTCACAAAAAATTGAGAAAACAAAAAACCTAAAACTATTGGGGAGAAGGGTTTTTGAGATTGAGTAAGATAGTGAATGATGGGTTGAATGTTGGCGCCCACAAAAAACTTGGAGAAAAAAATCTAATTATTGAGGTTGCTCTAAGGATAAAAATATGAAGATGTCGAGCATTATGTAGCATACTTTAATTTGCCAGTTAACCTCTATGGGAAGCCTTATATATATGCAATTGTTATACCACGGACCAGGATTCATATTGCATTGTGAACTCTGATAAAAAAAATTGTGTACCTTCAGTTAACACATTTTGTACCTACGGTTAACAATTTCTTTACAGGTAAACAAATAACTTGATAATTGCTAACACATAATATGATAGCTACATATACAGAAACTGTTAAATGCAGGTACAAATCAATGTGTCAACTACATATATAGAATCTGAAAGTTATTTTTAGATCAGAATTTACCATGCAATGTAGACATTGATCCGTGCTATAATTTGTCATATATAAGGAGCATACTTGCGTGTAGCTTATTACGGAGAATTCAATAAGAGCGGCTTATTATTATGTTTATTTTTTTTAAAAAAAAAATACATAATAATAAGCCGCCCTTATTTAATTTTTGTCAAAACTTGCACGCAAATATATGTATTTTAAAATTTAAATATTACGGAGTACGAAAATATTCTTCTCATGATTTGAAAGGATAAAATTAAGTGTATAATTTAAATGTCAAAATTAAAATAGATTATAAATTATTAGAAGTTCATTTATAGAAAAAATAAAACTGCACTTTTTTGAATGACAAAATGCATTATCAAATACTCCGTAGTCCGTAGTAATTTAAAAAAAAAAAAAATGCACTGTGAAAAACAGGATGCCCTAAAGGTCCTAATGAAGGACAGGATGCCCGGGTAGGGGCTAAAGTGTAAAGGACAGGATGCCCTAAATGCCTGAGATATACAATGCTTAGATTATGAACAACAGTACATAGATGAGTAAGCACAAGTGTGAATTAAATAATATGACATGCACGGAAATTAGCATTTAATTAGTGGATGACACTTATCTGTAAGCGCAGATATTGGGGTGCCCTACTTGCATGGACAATTCTATTAATTATAGGCGTGAAATTTATCACGAAAGATCAATGGTCGAGTATCATTCGTGTCAGTGTATAAGTAACCTTTCTAAATGATGGGGTTCTTTGTGCGTAGTGAATAAAAATCTAATCTCTATTGGTCAGTTGAATCACCATAATTAATCATTTTACAAACTTTTTGTATTTTTCTCTTTACAATTTTTCTTCAATTCGCAGTTTATTTATACTTTGATAGGGCCTCACTTAATTATTAGTACAGGGCCCCGCAAATCAAAACACCGGCCCTGTCACAGAGGGTTCCTAGAAACCTATTTCTGTGACTAGGGGCGGCATTGGCGCCTCACCTCTTTTTTACCGACGACCTCATGCTCTTTGGGAAAGCCACTGCAAGGCAAATTATGAATTGCATCGATGCTACTATAACCTAGATAAATAATCAAATGCAGTACGACGTTATCAATTATAATGTGTACATTAGATTATTTTAAGCTTCACTACATTTATCATGCATATGGATTCATTGTCACACTAATTATTTTTAAAATTAATTTTTTTTTTATCCAGGCTCATGTAATTGACTACAAATTAGCCAAACTTTGGTAGAACAAACTTATACTCATTTCAATAAGAAGTTAATACGTGATTTGGTCCCTCAACTATTAAAGTTTTACCACTTAGGTCTCCAATTTCCAAACTTACTCAATTTCATCCCAACTATACAATTGTTAAGCAAAATGGTCCTAATCATGACTATTTTGGTTGGGGCAAAAGACTACTTTAAGTAAAAATTGCATAATTAGTGATGAAATTAAACCAAAAAGTGAATAAAAAGTAGATTCAATAGTAGCGCGAGATGAGTGACTAATTGGGAAGCACGGAACTTGAAGTCCAAAAGAGTTGGGCTTTAACCGACTCGAGGATGGGACTTTCCTCAGACTCAGGCAAAGCCGCTAGAAAAGGGCTTTCTATGAATCAAAAAGTAGATTCAATAGTAGCGCGAGATGAGTGACTAATTGGGAAGCACGGAACTTGAAGTCCGAAAGAGTTGAGCTTTAACCGACTCGAGGATGGGGCTTTCCTCAATCTCAGGCAAAGCCGCTAGAGAAGAATTTTCTATGTCTAGATGGAGGCTTACTTCGTGAAGTGGTATCGTTGCTATTGAATCTAGTCCGGGGCTGGTAAACAAAAAAGCAAGAACCCCAAGCAAGCATGAATGAGTCCCCGAGCGAGGAATGAAAGACCGAACTTGAAGATAGCCCCTACTTCCTCATTGGCATAAGCAGAATTAGGCGATCCAACGATTTTGTTGTTCTGAAGTTTGGAAGTCGAGCATCAAAGTGGTGAAATCCTAATCAAGGATGTTGGCATTATCATGTTGTTTGAGCAGATACTATGTATAGGGTTAGATTGTAGTACTCAAAAAAAAAAAAAAGAAGTGGTGAAATCCTATAGTCAATGAACTAAATCGGGTATTAACTCTTTCAATAAGTATATAAACACTTTGCTGTTCTCAATCCTTTCAGCAAATTTCAAGTCTGTTGAAAATGCTGATCACATGCAAATATTATTACAAGTACAAATCAAATCAAATCAAAGAAATGAAAACCCTAAAACACAATTGAGAAGAACACTCTCCTCCAATTGATTGCTTGATTATGCAAAAATGCATGAAAGCAATACAAAACAATTGAATAGTGTAAGAGAAAACTCAAACATTTATCTTTGCATATTAAAGAATGGATGAGAGCTCAGACCGCACAACGCGCTGAATCTATATACGTGTAGTTTGCCAACGAACTACGTATAATACGTGGTCTTGTATCACACTGCAGAAAAAGCTACACTCGTGTTCAGATTATACGAGCAGAATCACCCGCATCGCATACCAAGACCGCTTTTCCTTGTTTGATATGGCTTGCCAAATCCGGTTGGAGCTTAGAATACTCGACCCTGACAAAGGTCGCGGCTTCTTCTGCTCGTTCTGCTGCTACTAGTGCCACACAGCACCCTCGGAACCCTGCACCGCTAAACCTGGCCCCGTATACACCAGGAGCCTTCAGAAGGGTCTCGTAAAGTTGTATCAGTGGTTCACAACCTAGAATAACCCAAGACAAGGTAAAGAGAAACTTTGCATTGTATTTTCTCTTATTTGGATGGTATACATGTTATGATTAGAGCCATTTAGTATCAAGCTAAGCCACACGCAGTTAAACACAACAGTCATAGCAGATACATTAATGATAAGAAAACATATCTTCAGCTAGCACAGCATGGCATTTTAGCTTCATCTTCCTCTACTATTAACAAAAATGTATATCTATTGACAATTTTTTGGCTATACCATAACTAAGCTTCGGTATGATATGTCAAACATTTTATCCAAGTACTGTTAAATGTGTATATTGTCACGCACTATTTGTATGACCGTGTTAGACCCAATGAATGGATGAGCCATAAAATGGGTAGGGGGCGACAATAGCGTCAAGGGTTGTTCTGTCTTAGACACTAAGGTCTGGCCAAGTTAAGCATGTCAACCCGGTTAAGTTCAGGGAGCTTGTCGCTAGTCTTGGACTTGACTATAAAGGGGACCGAGGAGATTCAAAGGGCACAACTGGTCGGGAGCTACTGCATGAGGCCGGGTGAGGCTGGTCCGCGGAGTAAGAGAGGCCCAGGACGCCGCATGGACGTTGTGGGCTGCGCGGGACTCTAGGCCTGTGGCAAGTGGTATCAGAGCGGGTTGTACTACTCATGCCTAATTCAGCAAGACCTTACTCCCTACCCATTTTATGGCAAGCTATCTAGTTGGCCCATCCATTCATTGGGTCTAACACGGTCACACAACCAGTGTGTGACAATATGCTATTTTAATAATCTACTGCTTCTCTTATCCAATCATGTCTTGTTTTATCACTTATCAGGCCACTGGCTGAGTGTTTTCCTTTCAGTTATAGCAATTTTGTTAAACATTGTCTGTTCTTAAAACCTACACCAGCCATCAATCGAGTTGAACAAAAAAATTGAGAAAAGGAGATGTACCACACTCATAATTCTGAATAGAACTTAAACCGGATTCTGTAACCAGCTTCCCGAATTCCTCAATGTTTCCAGAAGCCCATTCCTCAAGTCCTTTAGTGACACCAAAGTATCATATTAATACAACAGATACACAGCATCACTCAGAAAGAGCTGCCTAAAAGAGGCAGATAATGTCTACAAAAGTGATTTTCGAGCATGTGATAAAGAATTGTACCTTTGAAAACTCGTTTATTTTCTGAGAAGTAATGCTCCGCTCTTTTAGCTAGGTTTGTTTCTAATTTATTCTGCAGAAATTCGCAGAAGCACATGAAACTGATGTTTTTCTAACAGAGTTGAATATGCAAAAGATCCCAAAAAAAAAAAAAAAAAAAAAAAACTCTAATCACGATATTGCACAAGCATGGCATTGTAATTCTGATTTTTTGAGTCTTAAGGGAATGCATTGGCATTCTCATGCTAGTATTACAATAATTCATTTACCTTGTGAGCTTCATAAACTTCTTGTGTGACTGCACAAAACGTTAGAAAGTTATTACAACCACGAGAATCCTATTTCTGTTCAATATCATAAGCAGGGTTAGTATCCTAACCATCAGAGAGGATGGGTTCCTCTTGTTCATTTCTGGACGCCCTGTGAGTAGAACAAAGATATAAACATCAAATTTATGTATAAACATATTTTATACATCAAGAAAAAAAAAACATTAATTGTAAATATTTCATATAAAAGCATATTTTACTATGAAATGGCATTTAGTCACTTCGTTGTAAAACCATAAAGACTGCAACTATCACTAAGATAAGAAATGCAATACAGGAACGATATTAGCATCTGCAGAAAGGGCATATGATATATGCATATATGATTGGTTCTATGCAGAGTCCAATACGGGAGGATGAAGTTTAGAACGCCTATTAATCCTGCATTATCGGTATCCCTATGTATAGTTACTCTCCTAACAATAGAAAAGGATCTTACTTCAATAGGATTCTTGCAGCCTCCTGACACTCAGCAACTCGTCGATTATATCCAGGAGTAGTTGTTAAGGCCTGCTTCAGGCCTGAAAACGCCAGCATTATCTTGTATGCACTTTCGAACTCTGTTTTCAGATGATTTTTGGACTTTGGAGGTTGTATTAGCTTGTATTCTCGGGTCTGCACATGCAGTCTAGACTCGTAAAGATTTTCAAATAATGACTAGTATGCAGATATCTGAAGGTGTAAAATTTAAACCAGAGTAACTTATAAAATGGTGATCACAGAAAACTAAAAACTCAACTGATTGGTAGAAAATAACAATATTTTCGGGAAAGAAAACAAGATCATTGTGGATGCCATGCTTTGTTTAGCAGATGATAGGAAACACCAGGTAGTGATTTCAACTCTACATGGGTGGTTGTTTCATTTTAAGAAGCCTTTTAACTTTGAGCTGTTGAAATTTTAGTTTCTCCTTATATAGAATTATGCTTGTGACATATTTTCTTGATAATGATTTGGAACCAAAAAAAAGTGGTCTATAAGACAAACCGTCCTTTTTTTTTTTTTGGGTGACGACTGACGAGTGAAACCCGCAGCAACTACCCGAGGGTGCCCATTGGGTAAACCCCGCCTTGTGACCTTAGCCGACAAAGGACCACAAGGAGGTAAATCAGAGTAGGTTGCCCATAGCTGACCGGCTCAAACCAAGAAGGCTGAAATTCGAACTCGTGACCTTGTGGTTACAAGTTTGTATCCTTAGCCATCTTGGCTGGAGTTACCCCTCAGACCGTCCTTAATGTTTCCAGAGCATCCAAACTAATATCCTACTTTGATTCAACTCCGGTCTTACCACTGTTTGAGGAAGAGAGGGGTTTTCCCAAGAAATGAAAAAGCCAGTTACAAATGATGGCCAAGTGTCAATCACAAATAAATTACGCCACCTATATTTGAAAGCAGAGTATTCACATGCACACGCACACTACCTTGCAATTTATGCAAGTTAAACAACCTCGGGTTGAAAGCAAGATGGCTGACTGATCCAATATGCCATTTTTCAGACCAAAATATTCATTTTCAATTATTCTGCAAGTAAGAAAAAGAAAATTTTCAAAGTTCAAACATCATAAACTGAGAGAATACTAATACAAACCAAAAAGAATTTCTAATTACCAGTGTGATGGATTAAGAATTTGTTGATTAGTTCAACTCAAAAGAGAGATCAATTACTAGCACTAAATTCGGAAATGATGTGAAAATCATGTGTAGTATCTTATGAATATTAGTACATCGATAATGCATCTAGGGAAACATACCTATCATACTCAATATTTTCTGTAGGGGAGATGGAGAGATTATTTGCATTTTCAAAAGCCAACAAATATGCTACGCCAACCTGTTAATCACAAAACAGGATGATGTCTATACGAAAGGAATGCATAAGATCCAAGCATATTAAATATTGAAAAAAGTATGTATTAGTATAATATAAAAAGTGTAAGTTGTATCATTCAAAAGAGAGTAACTTCTCTTGAATGGTTAAACCATTTCCAAAAGGCACACCTTAGCTGGCTCTTTTTTTGGGGGGGTGACGAAGGAAATCCGTAGCCACTACCCGAGGGTGTGAACCGGACAAATCCTGCCTTGTGACCCTAGCCGGCAAAGGACCACAAGGAAGTAAACCAGCCTAGGTTGTCCATAATTGACCGGCTCAAACCACGAGGGCTGAGATTTGAACTCATAACCTTGTGGTTAAAAGTTTGTATACTTAGCCATTTTGGCTGGGATTACCCCCACCTTAGCTCGCTTTGACTACTACAAACACAATTATCATGAATATATTATGGAAAGTGGAAAAAATGACTTGTTTCAAAAAAAAAATGGCTAGAGTAAGACTTACTGCTGCAGAAGAACTGAGACCTGAACTGTCAAGACCCTCAGAACCACAGATAAAACCCGTGATACCCTGCAAAAGTTGCAATGATATTGAAACAATAGAAAATGGTGCAAACCATATCAAGGCATCACAGTGACACTCTTATTCTATGGTGCATGAGTAGAGAAAAACAAGGGAAAAAGGAAAGTTACCAATCAGTTACTAATTGCATGTAAAGATTGAAAGTGAGATTTGAAGAACATACGACTTTAGTAACTGCCTAACTCAGTGATGTGGGATAAAAGGCGATATGGATCCTACCAATCTATAATACAACATTCCTAATGCATAAATGAAGCACATTCATATTTTCTATATTGGTCTTTATGTTCTTCATGTCTATCGTATTGCATTGTCCTAATGTCCAGTAACTAATTCAGATTATTTAAACACATTATATAACCCTCGTCACTGGCTAGACAAGTCCTAAAGTCGTGTAACACCAAAATGCAACAAACACTGCTTATAGATTTACTCATATTACCGTTCTTTAAAAAAAAAACATTAAGTATTGTTACAACCTAAGCTATGCAGGTTTCTTTGCAGTCTAGGACAGATCTTGATGCAAGTAAATGAAATATTTGAACCACAAGACTAAGTAACAGAGATTCCAAAATAAAACATCGTTAGGGCACATTAAAAGTTCCTAATGAAAATTTCTAACATCAGCAACCATTTTTCCATTCTATGGAATATTGTGGATGTTAACAGTATGATTGGTTCACAAAATAGACCTAGAATGATATAGTATTCCAAGGAATAGACCTATTCCATTGTCTAGTAAACCTTTTTATTCCCGGGAATACTATTCTTAGGGGGGCTAGTATTAGGCTATTCTAGAGTTCTCATGAATAGCCTATTTTTGTTATGTATTAGAAATGTATGCGTGTCAGTGTGTGTATACACACACACACACACACACATATATATATGCTTGCTTCTTTTATTATACTCCCAAATATAGGATCTGAATTCTGAACCCATAGAATAAAGCAACAAAGGGAAGCTCTCTAACCTTTTTTAGATGGTTTCCTCTCTTTTGTAATGCATATAAAGCGCCCCTGACATAGTTTCCCCACTTGGCTTCTTCCAGCTCATCCTTTGCTGCATTCGAACCATTTGACTTGGCTATGTGAGCAGGAAACTGAATCTCATCTACACTGTGAAATTAAGAAGTTTCAAGGAATTCTATTTCTGTCTCTTTTCAGAATTATATATTATTCGTAGAGGGGCAAAAAGAAGTTACTTTAACAATTTGTTGGCATATTGATTACTGTTCAGGACAAGAAAAGCAGAGGAAACAGAAAAAACAAGAATGACAACATGAGGTACCTGATCCTAACTTCTCCTTTGAACTGCCCGGATTGTAGATATACCTACAAAAATGATTTTTTGTTGACAATATGATAGAAAGCAGTAAAAGAAGGGATTAATTACCTGCAAAGTACTTGATGAAAACTGCATGTAATAACAGATATTCTCAAGCAGAAAAACAAAAGAGCAATAGCCATCGTGATTTATAACTCTATCTTCTAATATTTCTTTAGCTTTGCAGAAATATTAACGGGACCAATCTTATGCAACAAGATGCGGAGTACTAAACATGATACTTTTCTTAAACAAAAATCAAGCACGAAAAGCATGGAATTTTTCATTTAATTTCTTGCAAATATCATATAGAAGTACAATTGCATTAACAAATGCATCCCAGAAGTTGTCTCATTTGTAGGCAACTGAGATATATTAAGAACTCCAGAGTTTTCTTTTTTAAATCAAAGTGAATTTGTTGCAATATGATATGCACCTTTGAGTATGTTCATTCTATTTAACAAAACGAAAATCCATACCTGAGAATCACTAGAGGGAACAAATCCAAGTAATATACCATGGTTGATTGTCATTGCTGTAACAGTCCCCCCCTGAAACATATTACTCAACAAGAAGCATCCTTTAGTTCTTTATTTAAGGACTAAAATTGTGACGAAATTCATCACCAGCAATATGAAATTGAACAGATGTGGAAAAGCACGGCACATCTAAGAAATTTAAGTCATTCATAAAGGAAAATTCATAAAATTAACACCAAGTAAATATGCAAGTTCATTAACTTGCTCCTTTTTTACGATTTCTAAAAGATTATGCAAGAGAGAACCTTCTTTGAGATCAATCATTAACTTTAATACATTATAAACAAGAGAAGAATTACTGTCAACCGACCTGATGGTCTATGTGAGCTCCGAGTGGACAAATCCTGTAAGGTGATACAGCAAATCTGACTTCTTCACCATCTCTGCCAGACATTTCCACAACCCTCTGTCTTACTTTGTCCAACTGCAAGGTTACACAATGAGCAGAACATTTAGGATATCTACACAAATTGTAAGGTCCGTGCAATGCTCACCAGAAGAACAAGCAATTTCAGGCATAACATGAGACTGCAATTTTCTACTATATATTCATTTGCCAGCACTATTGATTTTTATTAAATCCATAAAGTTAATTGCATGCCACAGATATACATCCCAAAAATTAAGCCAAAGAATGGGGTCAAATCACACTGCAAAAAATTTCAATTTTACACTTCTTTTTCTTTGTACATGTAATGCATTTGTACATACTTCATCTAGTATTTGCATACGATTGCAAAGCTCATTCCATCAGAGTCTTTAGATACTAAATTAAACAATCCACTTTATAACCGTTTGGCAAAGTCATGGATTATGGAATGTACATATAATCCATAATTTTTACTTGAATGTACATCTTTCACTATCCATAATCATAAACCATAACCATAACCATAATTCATAGCCACTAAGGTTAAAACAAGGCCATATATGTGCATAGGCGCAAGAATGCTCACTGGCCAACACCCTTACGGCCTTACATGAATACAAGTTTGCCTGCATACATTTTTTTTTTATATATTAGGTTTCCCAACTTAAGTCAAACTAATCCTAAGCCCCATAATCCTGCATAACTTACGTCAGACTAATCCTAAGCCGCAGAATCCTGCATAACTTATGTCAGACTAATCCTAAGCTCCTAGAACCCAACATAACTTATGCCAAACTAATCCTAAGCCCCAGAATCCTGCATAACTTACGTCAGACTAACCCTAAGCTCCAAGGAAAATTTATGTCAGATTAATCCTAAGCTCCCAGAATCCTACATACATTTTTTTATTTCAACATAAATAACTCTGCAGTAAATCCAAATTTACCAGAACTCCTTTCAAGTACACACAGTTAAGGTAAATCATAAAACAATTGCTAACACCAACACCAATTCACACATATATGAAACCCAGCCTCTGCAAGACAGAAACAGAGGAATGTAGATATGCATTTCTGAAACCTGATATGAATGGCATGCACAAAAAAAAAATGGATGAATTATTATTAAACCCAGAGTGTCATAATGGGATCAAGAATTACCATGGATTGAGAAGGCCAGGTGTCATTGGATCCAACCATGATTCAGAAACTGTGAAAAAGTGTACAAAGGGTTGCAAATCTGGTGTGCTACTGGGACTGGGATCTCCTCACCGCGGATGCGGAATCAGGGAGGATAGGAGAGAGAGAGAGAAGAGTGAGATTAACGAAATTATGGTACGTGGTTAAGAGGTCAAACTCAAATAGGAGAAATAGGTTGTCGGTAACGGTAAAGGTTGTCACAGCTCCGCCTCAGCTTAATATGATTTTGATTGCTAATATGATTTTTTTTGGAGTCAATTCCTTTTTTGGTCCTAGACTTATAGTGGCAAAGACAATTTTAGTCCTCCATAAAAAAATTAGACAATTTGTGGACACACTTATTGTGACGGGGACAATTTTGGTCCTCCGTCTGTATTTCCGTTTGAAGGCCGTTTAAGAGAGGGGTAATTGCGTCATTTCACGATGTCTCCTTCTCTTTATTCCATCCCTGAGTATTTTGTGTACTATACTAAAAAACAAGAACCATGTCAGTACCAGTGCAACAACCAATCAATCAAAAAATCAATATTCTTGATTTCCCAGATTTGATTAGGCTTACCACTTCTCGAAATAGCCTGCTCAAATCATCATGATCAAACCCACAAATTATTCTAATCTGCAAGTTACAAAAGAAACAAATTAAAATAAAGTTCTTTTTCATATTCATATAGATAAGATGCAAATTGAGTTCTAAACTCACCATAACATCTTGAGGCAAGGATTCCAGAAGACACTTATCATAACTGGGAAACAAAACCTCCCTGCAAGCTTCTTTGTTTTTTGTGTTGGTAATGAATCATCATACTGTAAAGCACTTGACACCAGATTACTCTGATCCAATAGGACAAAACCCAGATGCCCAAATCGATCGAAACACAACCAAGCAAATAAGTAGTTGTCCATCACCATGTTCTCACCCAAGTGATTGCCCACCTCGAGCACGAGCCTGATTTGGTTGTCGAGCACCTCGAGAGCGGTGAGGATCGGAGGCAATCCCTCGTCGAATCTGATGTCTACGACGGCTCCAATAACTTGGCAGACTTTCCCGATCAATCCGGCACCAGTGAACTCTAATCCGGCACCAGTGAACTCATCAGTGGTCTTCCTTGTCGGCTCATTTCCAAACGAAGGCTTGGCTGATGGCTTCTCGACCGGGGAAGCAGCGGAGGTAGCGTAACAAAGAGCACGATTAAGGAGAAAGCCAGTAAGGGAGGCACGTGGAGCAGGGATGGAATAAAGAGAAGGAGACATCGTGAAATGACGCAATTACCCCTCTCTTAAACGACCTTCAAACGGAAATACAGACGGAGGACCAAAATTGTCTCCATCACAATAAGTGTGTCCACAAATTGTCTAATTTTTTTATGGAGGACTAAAATTGTCTTTGCCACTATAAGTCTAGGACCAAAAAAGGAATTGACTCTTTTTTTTGGGTGTACCCAGATTTTCACGATCGGATACAGTAATAAATTCTTTTGCTCAATGATAGACTTCTAATATGTAGCATAATTGATTAAAATAATTAAATGGTTATAGTGTCTTATCTTAATTAATAAATTTTTTAATTTCGTAATATATATTATTCTTACAAAATACTCCAAATAATATTACTGACTTTAAAATTTTTACATCAAATAAAAAAGAGTTATCAAATAACTCATAACTCAATAGTCATAACACCAACAATATCAAAGAGTTAATTTTAGAAAGAAATATAATATCACTATTCGGAGCAAAAAAAAAAAAAAAAAATATATATATATATATATATATATATATATATATATATATATATATATATATATATATATAAAGAATTTAATACAATATTGACACGTTAAAAAATAAATATCATAAGTAATTTTAATAGAAAAATCTATCACCACTAGTATAATATAAATATATTATCCATTCTATTCCATTTTAGTTGTTTTAATATAAATTGGTGAATTCAACTCTTCCTTTCGTGATTATTTTTAATATTTTTTTATAATTTTTAAATTTAATTTTTTGTATTTAGTACTTTTGAAATAGTTTTTAAGTGTATAAATTTTATGTACTAACACTAAATTAAATATTATAAAAATTGAATTAAATTAATCAAATTTTGTTAACTAAATTAGATACATAATAATAAAATGATATGGATAATGGAGCACACTCTTTTGCAAAACAAAAGATTGGCAAATTATTGTGTGACCACGATCCATACGACGTCGTCTTGACGTAAAAAGAAAATGTGTTCCGCACGCTTATGTGTTTTAAAATAATTAATGAACCTTCTAGTGTAGGATAATATATTTTACGCGTTCGAATATTATACTTTATGTGTTAAAAATGAAATTTGTAGGGTAAGATAATATATTTTATGTGTTAAAATAATGTATTTTATGAATTAGAGTAATATATTTCATGTGTTTTTAGATCGTTTTACTTGCAATAATGATGGACAAGAGATAGGTTAAAAAAATGAAAATTTTCTACTTCAGGATATAGAACAGTGGAAGTGGTCTAATAATTGCTAATCATGCAAAAGAATGCCGTAAATCGTGGTCTTTAATGACGTATCTATCTTTGATTTTTTTTATATTTAGAATATTGAAATTACCAAAACGGATAAGAATATACGGCGCCGAATATGGTTGTGCCGGTTTGCATAGGATGCAGCACCGCCCATTGTATGTGAGTTGTTATATCGTGGATCATGGTCCAAAAACGACACCGTATCTTTTAAGTAAAGAAGTGGTTGTTGTCACATGTTAACGGAGCTCTGTAAATGAAACTACAATTATATCAAAATAAAATTGTAATTGTATTAAAAGGAAACTGCAGTATATATACAATGAAACTGAATAACAGTTTCACATATTTGAGTACATAATGTCGAATGAAACTGTAATTATATCGAAAAGAAACTGTAGTTGTGTTGAAAGGAAACTGTAGTGTATATAAAATGAAATTGAATAACAGTTTCACATATTTGAGTGTATAATGTCGAATGAAACTGTAGTTATATAAAAAAGAAACTGTAATTGTGTTGAAAGGAAACTGCAGCGTATATAAAATAAAATGAGTTAATACCCAAAATTGTCCTCTACTATAGTGGTTTTTCTCAATTTTATCCTAAACGACTTTGGTCTCATAAAGTTGTCCCAGACTTTTGTTTTATCGCTCAAAATTGTCCTCTGTTTGTTAAGCTGTCAAAAGGGTGTTAAGTACAGGGGTAATATAGTCAATTTATATTAAATCTTCTCTTCCGGTCTCCTTCCTCTACTCACCGGTCTTCAGCAGCATAGCGGCAATACAGCAGCGACGAGCTCCAAAACTCCGATGTCAAGCAACAGTTCGTCGCGTGGCTTACGGCGGTGGACCAACCTAGCAGTAGATCAGCATAGGAAGAACGCCAACGACCTTCGTCTTCTCTCCTCTCCTCCCGATGCAGCAACATGACTGAACATGGATCTTCTCCGACGAACTCCATCTCCGGCGTAGGAGTCTTCACGACGACGAGAAACAGCAACAACTCCACTTCCAGAGAAGGACGTAAAGCGGCAGTGAGAAGGGATGGACGGCGAAGCTTGGTAAAATCAAAGGTGTGGTCTGAAGATTGGATATTGATATGATGTTGATAATGGAGATGGTAATGAGGAGAATGAGCAAGTGGAATCTGTTGTTGGGAAAACTAGTAATAATAGTGAAAAAATTGATGAAAATCTTTGGGGACAGGGAAGAAGACGAACAAACTCCATTTCCTCTGGTTAATTATCAGACCTAAATATGAAATGACAATATTATCCCTGTACTTAACACTCTTTTGACGGCTTAACAAACGGAGGACAAACGGAGGACAATTTTGAGCGGTAACACAAAAGTCTGGGACTACTTTATGAGACCAAAGTGGTTTAGGACAAAATTGAGAAAAATCACTATAGTCGAGGACAACTTTGAGTATTAACTCAAAATAAAATTGAATATGTTACACTAATATAGAGCTACATTACTCCTAACGGCGCGGACGGATGTCGTTTCTTTTCATAAAAGGAACGACACCGTTTTGGGCAATGGTCCACAGTATAATTTGCGACCCATTGTAGTCCCGTGGAGCCTTCTGTTTGGACTTTGTAGATGTATTATGCTATGGACCCGAGTCCACCTTGCAAAGTGGACTCGCGTCCGTGTTCATAATTTTAGAACTTTATATTCACAATTTTAAAATTATATGTTTATAATTTTAAAACTCTATATTCACAATTTTAGATCTCAATATACAAAATTACATTACTCAATATTCACAATTTTTTGAACTCTATATTCACAATTTGTGTATATAGAAAGTAAAACAGCGCACCTAAAGAAGGAAAATCAAGCACCTTAAGAAGGAAAGTCATGCACCTAAAGCTTTAAACCGAGACACTTAAGTTTAAACAGCTGACGCACCTTAAGCACACATCACAAAAATCACGTACCTTAAGCACAAAACCTACGCATCTTAACAAGAAAAACCACGCACCTTAAATTTGACATATATGTAAAAACATCAAATTGTCACCGCATTTTTTAATCATTGTTAACTCTAGATGTTGATTTAGTCAAGATCAATGGCTTTTATCTCACCGCACCAAATCATCATTGACGTTGATAATGGTTTCTATTGGCTTTGACATATTTCAACACAACTGCAGTTACATTTCAACACAACTGCAGTTACATTATGATATAACAACAGTTTCATTCGATAATATAAAAACACAAAAGTGAAACTATTATTCAGTATCTGTTTATATACACTGCAGTTACATTTCAACACAACTACAGTTACATTTTGATATAACTACAGTTTCATTCGATAATATCAAACACAAATGTGAAACTGTTATTCAGTATCTTTTCATATACACTGCAGTTACATTTCAACACAACTACAGTTACATTTTGATATAACTACAGTTTCATTCGATAATATCAAAATAAATGTAAGGCAATATCTTTTGGAATGAACTGTAGTGTCAATTACGGGGCTCCGTCTCCCACTTAATAAAACGACGTCGTTTTGGGACCGCGGTCCACAATGCATTGTGGACCGCGGTCCACGGTATAAGAACCGCGCCACCACCACCCCTACCACCACCACCATACCATCACGTACCACTAATACCACTTTTTTTTTTTTTTTGAAAATCAATACCACTTATTATTATTATTATTATTATTATTATTATTATTATTATTATTATTATTACAAATAATATGTTTATTTTCAGGAAAATGAACTAAAGATAAAAAAAATTATTAACTTTCAACCAAACAAAAGAAGATAGTTTTTTTAGCTTCAGCCGAACACTAGAATATTCAAATATTTTTTTTAAAAAAAATGAGTCATTTTATGAAAATCATTTTTCAAATGTTCAAACTGATCCTAATGGCCTGTTTGGTTGGATGTAGTTTGGGGGGATTGAATTGCAATTCAGTGGATTCTCAAACTACAGTGTTTAGTTGGAGGCAGAATTGCAATTCGATGGAGAGGAAGGGCAATTTGTTGGTGTAAAGACAATTTTGCCCCTCCTCTTATACCCTTTGTCGTTTTTTTTTTGTTTAAAAAAAATTTGAAATAATAATAATAATAATAATAATAATAATAATTATTATTATTATTATTATTTTGAAAGAATTATTGTTATTATTTTTGAATTATTTTTATTATACGAGTACTTATTATTATTATTATTATATTTTGAAAGAATTATTGTTATTATTATTATTATTATTATTATTATTATTATTATTATTATTATTATTATATTTTGAAAGAATTATTGTTACTACGGCTGCTGCTACTACTACCACAACATAAGGGCACATTTTGTCACTTCTTACATTTCAATTCCCTGTACTCATATTTCTGCATATTAAACACTGTAATTTCAATTCCTACTTTATTTATTGAATTGCAATTCCACCAAATTACAATTCTTTTTCACCCTAATTCCCTCCTCCAACCAAACGCCCTGTAAATGTTGAATTACATAAAGCTAGTTTACCATCCTATCCAACGGGTGTGCTGATGGATGATTTGGCAATTGACCCTAAAAGTCAAGATAGAAAATATTTGCTTAAGGATACTGGTCTAGTCAAGCCAAATTAGCATTCCCTTAGGATCAACAACGATACAAATAATATATTCATTATCGTTATTATATTATTAGAAGAGACGATGGATTGTCATGTATGTTTGCCGTCTTGCTAAAACATGTTACATCTACTGATGTTGAAGGCCTTGTAAATCAATTATGAGAGTCTAAGATGAAAAATATTTTCATAATAATTAATACCACCAGGCAAGATAATGAAGTTTTAAAATAAAAATAAAAAGATAATCAACATGGTTGGTGTAGTGGTTCAGCACCATGTCCCTTAACGGGCCTTAAGCATGAGATTGAGGTTTTTTTTTTTTTTTTTGAAAACCATGAGATTGAGGTTGAATTAAGGTATTTACAATTTACTCCCTCTGTCCCGAAATATATGTCATATTTAGCATTTGCACGCAGTTTTAGGAAGTGAATAAAAGAATGCTTGTTTTCCTATTTTGCCCCCAACATAAGCATGTGATGAGTTGACTATTCAATTTCAATTCTTTAATCTGTTGTACTTTGCCCAGAAAGTTACTCCGCATACATCAAATATCTTTCTCTCTCTAATTCCATTTCTTCTTCCTCACCTCCATCCTCTACGAAAATGGAGTTTGATTGGCTTTTTTTTTTTTTTTTTTTAGATTATTCCATTAAAACTCTATATTTTTTCTCTTTTTTTTTTTCAAAAATTAATAATCACTTTAGTGGCGGTGGTTCCACGGCACTCTGGCAGCGTCAAAGTTATGAAGAAGGAGAATCCATCTACTCTTTACTTCTACCCATTATATTTCTTCTTCTCTATTATTCAATTTTTTTTCAAAATTAAAGCACAAAGTGAAGAATCCGTCTACCTGGACTCAGGCGGCGCGAGTCTATTTCCGGCAGAGGGGAGCAACGAAGTGAAGAAACCCGGAAAGAGAAATGAAGAAACCTAATTCTTCATTTTTTTTAAGTAAGAAAAAAAAAACCCAACTTCAGTTTGCGAAGTGAAATGAAGAAACCCAGGAAGAGATATGTTCTTCACTATTTTTAATTGAGCACAACTTTTAAGAATATTTGAGTGGATGACAATTGTTGAGTATATCAGAATAATGGAGTAATTGTAGTTTAAGTTAGAAGGGTAAAATAGGAAAAGTAGAAATGTAATGATGTTCATTTTAGGAAAGTGGACAGAATTTTGGGACGGATTAAAAAGGAAAGTAAGACAGGTAAAACGGGACGGAGGGAGTAATTTTTTTGTGAGGATGAGTAGAATTTGGGAATAACAAGTGTGAATACATTTAGTATTTCCTTGAAAAAAATATAAATCACAATTTTTATTAGGTTCTTTTCTTTTTTTTTCTTTCAATAAAATCAATATATATTGCAGGAGTCTTACTCATCACTTGGAGTTTATTTATCATTTTCCGTGTTCTTATATACACTGAGTAGCTCTAGGACAGTCGGCAACACCAGTAACCACCACCGTTAGTCCACCTCCGCCACCGCAAAACCACCGGAAAACACCACGCTAGGCCATGGCCTTCATATCCTCTCCATTATCCCACTTTTCTTTTCTCCATTTCTTCACTCTCATCCTCCTTGCGCAAGCAAAACCAAATCCCCTCACACCAAATCATCACCACGGCTCTCAATTGCTTATTATCAGGAAAGTCATAGGAATCCATACACAAAGCAGCTTCACACCACCGCAGGTAACAGTCCCAAGACGCTACAACTTTCTTGAAAAACCAGACCACCCTCGCGGCTCAAGCAAGAAAACCATTACTGGATGGGCTCTGGGCATCCTAGCTGGGATATTCGTAGGCGGTTCATTCGGGGTTCTCCTCTCTTTTCTCTACAAGTTCCGATCTTTAGTCCGTGGACACAAAAAACACTCGCGCCTCACAATTTTCACCACAACATTCATCAAAAACCCCACGGAATTAGCCTTCTTGGAGCAAGATGACGCGCTGGAATCCCTGCAAATGATCGGCTCAGGCGGATGCGGAAACGTTTACAAAGCAGAATTACCCAGACTCCAAAACTTCATCGCCATAAAGAAGATCACATATGCTTCCTCTGCAGAAGATGATGAGAAGAAACAGCGTCAGATAAGATCAGAAATTCAGACAGTTGGGCAGATCAGACACCGGAATTTGCTTCCCCTGCTAGCACACATGGCCAAACCAGACTGCGATTTCCTTGTTTTCGAATACATGGAGAAAGGGAGTTTACTATCTGCGCTCCTGCAAGATAACACCGAATTCGATTGGCGAAAACGGCTCAGAATTGCAGTGGGGATAGCATCCGGGCTAGAGTATCTCCACATGAATAACACCCAGCGGATAATACACAGAGATTTAAAACCAGAAAACATCCTCCTTGATTTCAACATGGAACCCAGAATAACAGATTTTGGACTAGCCAGGATTCTTCCCAACACTGACACCCATATCATGGCTTCTGGAATGGATGGGACTTTTGGGTATTTTGCACCAGAGTATGCCCAGACACTGGTGTTTACAGACAAGTGTGATATCTACAGCTTTGGGTTGATTCTAGCTGCTCTGGTCACCGGAAAGCTTCCCACTGATGGGTTTTTTCAGCACACAGAAGAGGTGTATCCGGTGATATGGTTGAGAAATATGGTGAATTCTGAGGACCCAAAACGAGCCATTGACACTAAGTTGCTTGGGAATGGGTATGAGGAGCAGATGGTTTTAGTTCTCAAGATTGCTTGCTCTTGCACGGCTGATGATCCAAAAGAGCGGCCTAATAGTAAGAAAGTTAGGCGTATGTTAAGTGAGATCGAAGGTTAGTTTGATGGAATAAAGAATGTATTTTTAGTGTGTTATGTTTGTTGATAGATAGTGTGTTGATTTCTTCAATTCTCAGTTCAGTGTCTGTCTGTTAATGAAATTCTGGTGTTTTTTGCTTTGTAAAACGCCGGTTTCTTTATCAGTGGACTGTGCTTTGTACCATAAAGAGCTTTCCCAAGCTTAATCATTTATATTATTTTGGGATAAGGGTCAAATAGGCCCTCGAACTATACCTCATTGTGCAATTAGACCCTTACACTTTAAAAAAGCTCAATTAGACCCTCAAACTTGTTATTTTGGAGCAAATGAGCCCTCAAACTTGTTATTTTGGAGCAAATAAACCCTTGAACTTATTTATGACCTGTAATAGCAGGTCATACAAATTTCCGGCGACCCTCCGGCCAACTCCGGCGAAATTCCGGCCAAAACAAAAAACAAAACCAACAACCGCCGGAGCTGGTCGCTGTCTCCAGTTGGAGACGGCGACCAGCGCCGTCTCCAGTTAGAGACTGGTCGCCGTCTCCAACTGGAGACAGCGACCAGCTTGGTCGCCGTCTCCAGTTGGAGACGACGACCAGCTTGGTCGTCGTCTCCACGGGATGGTCGCCGGCGGTTGTTGGTTTTGTTTTTTGTTTTGGCCGGAATTTCGCCGGAGTTGGCCGGAGGTTCGCCGGAAATTTGTATGACCTACTATTACAGGTCATAAATAAGTTCAAGGGTTTATTTGCTCCAAAATAACAAGTTTGAGGGCCCATTTGCTCCAAAATAACAAGTTTGAGGGTCTAATTGAACTTTTTTAAAGTTTAAGGGTCTAATTGCACAATGAGGTATAGTTCGAGGGCCTATTTGACCCTTATCCCTATTATTTTTGACTTAGTGTTTATTGGTTATTTTCTATGATATGCACTATTACTTATGATAATCTATTTTATCCGATTGTAGAGCTATAGGCTATGTTTGGCAAACCTAACTGAAACGGTAGCTGAAAGCTGAAAAGTAGCTGAAAGCTGAAAAGCTATAAGCTCGAACCTGAAATTTGAAGAACTGTTAAGCTAGCTGTTATGCTTAAAAGTGTTTGGTAAAATTAGCTTTTTGATAAGTTGATAACTGTAAAAAGACTAAAAATGACATCTTCATAAAAATTAAATAGTTTTAAATTTAAATAGATTTGTTTACATATTAAAATATAAAATAATGAAATCAATATAATTTAATAAAATATAAAGTAAGAACATATATTTGAAAATATATAAAGTAAAACAAGATTGTTCAAACACAAATATCAAATTAAAATTACAATGAAATATATTGAAGAAAAAAGGTCAAAAGAGTTTTAATTGGGAGGGATAAATAATGTCATTTATATAAAATAATAAGGATAAAGATGGAAAAAAGTTAAGAAGCTATTAGCTTATTTTTGAAAAGCTACCTGAAGTAGCGTTTCAAAATAAGCTCTTATTTTAAGCTACTAGCTTATTTTGAGAACATTATCAAACAAAGCTTATAGCTTATTAGTAGCTTAAAATAAGCTAACACAGCCATAAATAGTTTGCAAACTTTTAATATAGTTTTATCCAACTTCTATATATTTAGGGTGAACTTTACTTTGGAAACCCATAGGTTAACACACACTTTTTTCACATCCATTTATCAAATGTCCCAATCCTGATTTGCTGCAAGTTCAAGTAGCACTTAGTGACAAGTTTTGGTACTGGATTAAAAATTTCATCATAGTCCAACTCATATTGTTAAGAAAATCCTTGAGTTACTAGACGAGTCTAGCTTATATCTGTTGGTCCCAAGGGATGGGGTACAAGTCTAGAGGGGGGGGGGTGAATAGACTTGTATAAGATTTTGCAAATCTTTTCGACCTCTCGTGTGTATTGAACTTAGGATGTTTAGGCAAAGTTTTATGCGCAGCGGAAAATATTATCCCCTTTTAATTAGCACGAGTTTGAGTTAGTTCGAGAAGTGCGATTATATGCAGTGCAGTTCGAGAGTTAGATAGCGAGAGATAAAAGCAGAAAGTAAATGCGAGAGAGATTTTTAAGTGGTTCGGCCAACCCACCTACGTCCACTCTTCTTCTAGAAACTCCCTAGAAGGATTGCACTAAACTTCCCTTTTAGTACAATATCGAGCGCTTGAGCTTTGATCACGAAGCCCGCCTCAAGCCTCAGGTTTTTCGCCCCGCTTCTTGTTACTCCACCTCTCGAGCACTTGAGCTTTGATCACCAAGCCCGCCTCAAGCCTCAGGATCTTCACAAGACAGCTCCCAGGTTACTCCGCCTCTCCTCAGGTTTTTTCTCCCCGCTTCCAGCTACTCCACCTCTCGAGCACTTGAGCTTTGATCACCAAGCCCGCCTCAAGCCTCAGGATCTTCACTAGACAGCTGCCAGGTTACTCCGCTTCTTCTTGCTTAATCCAAAGCAAGGACCTTTGGTTGTCACAGTTTAATGTAACAAACTCCAATCTGACCGCAAGCTATCGTTGAAATAAAGTCGATGTAGAGCTGCTTCGGTCACCTTCTGGATATGTGTATGTTTAAGCTTTGTAACTCTCTCAAACACTAAGATGTGTTTGTCTCGCTGTGTTGAATATCAAGGATGATATTCCAGATTTAGCACTTGCACTTGAGCGTTTAGATTAGACACTTCTTGTACTTAGTTCTCTAATTGATCTCCGTAACTTTTTCAGCTTGTGTCTTCCCGTCCTTATATATGAGAGTTCAAGGAATAATTCCGTTGGAGGGAAAATTATTCCGTTTGAAAATGTCTCCCATGCTAATCATGGGACTTGAGTATTTTCAGCATGTTCCATGGAGTGGTGGTCTTGTAACTTGAGCCTTTTGTCTTGTAGTGAATATTCTTTAACTCACTTTCTAGAGTCCATACTCCACTTACTCTTTTTGGCAAAAGTTACTCTTTTTATATTCCCATGATTCTTGATTTAGGGAATAAGACCGACTTTGGATTGGTGCACTTTCTATCTGTTTGTTGTGCAATTCTGACGTGGCGTCCACTTCCGGTAGATCCCATAACGTTCTGTAGGCACCTTTCTTTATCTCCATGATATTCTTCTTCTCCAAACTTAGATTAATTTAATCTAAGCTACCTTTATTGCCGTTCAGCCTTATGGAGAAGTATTAAGACCTGATTTGATGTCTCGCTTGATCGATGCTTCGAATCCATGTCTCGAACTGGATTGATGTCTCGAGAGACTCTATCTCTCGAACTCTGCTTATGTCTCGAGACTTAGTTGATGTCTCGCAGACCCTTATTCCTCCAGTGTAGTCTCGTGCCTTCTTCTGATTTAACTATAAATTTACAACACTAAAACATCTAAAATGTTCAATCAAGTTTACCTTAAGCTTAAATATTTTCCGAGTTGAGCTCAAAGTTACCCGGTTATATTTTCGCTCTTAGTTTACTTGTCGAACTTACATATATGCCTATCTTTCGAGACTTAGGGGATTCTGATTTACATTTGGTATCATCAAAACCTATTACATTATGTTCCTAACAATATCTCTCAATTGAACTATATGCATTACGCATTACCTTATAAACTCATTTACACAAAATAAGTTTAGCGTCTTTTGGCCTCAGAACGAACTCTTAGGTTGATTCTGAGTTGTCACAACATCACCATCTTCACTATCTTCTACATTTTCACTCCCTCCTAGACTCCAATACCTCTTTAAAGGAGTTAATTAGAATCTAGCAAGACTTGTTCGCTAGAGGACATGCATCGGCCATGGTGGCCAAGGACACTGTCTCCGCCTCTCACTTTGCTAACACAAATGACTCCATGACTTAAAATAGAAACAAGTTTTTATTTTTAATTTTTATTCGATAAGATTGATCAGGGCGGATCATGATCAGTAGTTACACTAATTTTTCCTCATCTTCTACATCTTAGATAATAACTTGCTTTTTGTGTTGCGTGAGTTCCTCCATTATCTCCTTGATTCCTTATGTGATTTGATCATACCCCCTCTTTTTTATGCTAGTGGAGGATGGCTCAGGGCCTTCACCACCCTTTCGCCAGACATTTTTGGGTTGGCCGTGTTGCATGCCTTTGACTCCTCCATGTTGGACCAAGAGCGTAGAGTCGGGTCCAATACTATGCCCAATTATTTAGTCACTATCATAAATTTTGATGGTGATAGATGAAACGTTTGCTTTGTTCAGGTATCTAGGGAGAAAAAGTTTAGAAGTTTATAGTTTGAGGGATGGATTTCAATTATTTATATTAGTGAAGACAGTATTTGAAAGTCATAGTTTTATAGTTTCTAAAAATTAATTTTAAAGATTTTAATGAAATTTTAACTAATAATTAATTAAAAACATAATTGAAAATATATTTAAAATAATTTGACAATAAGACCTACCATTAAAAAATTTGTAATGTTTGAGAAGATCAAAATATTATTTATTTAATCATAATATATCATTTATAATAAATTTATTAATCATAATAAATTAATTATAAATGTATCTGAACATCACTACTACGAAATTATACTAATTATGCACAACTATTACTCCTTCTATCTCATTTTATATATTTACTATTTAATATAAATAAACTAATTCTTTTTCAATTTACTTATTTTTCTTTAATATTTTCTCATACTTTTTAGTTTTTAATTCAAATTTGTGTCCTTAGTAAGACTTTAATTTCTAAATATATAATTTTTATACACTAATATTAAAATAAATATTACCCAAAAATAAATTGTAAATACCTTAATTCAAACATCATCATCAACTGAATTAGATATATCCTTTTATTTTTATTTTTATTTTTATTTTAAAACTTCATTATCTTGACCGGTGGTATTATGAAAATATTTCCCATCTTAGACTCTCATAATTGATTTACAAGGCCTTCAACATCAGTAGATGTAACATGTTTTAGCAAGATGGCAAACATACATGACAATCCATCATTTCTTCTAATGATATAATAATTAATATATTTCCTTGAAATTAATCACAATTATTATAATATTATTATTGTTGGTGATCCTAAGGGAATGCTAACTTGGCCTAACTATACTAAGTATACTAAGCAAATATTTTCTCTCTTACTTTTAGAGCATCTTTATTAGTGGAGTTCTTTCGCGGTTCTTGAGGAGTTTTTGTAAGTGTGATTAGAAAAGAGAAAATGGGGAGGAGGAGAAAAAAAAAACAAAACAAAACAAAATTAAAAAAATAATAATAAAAGAGCCCTGCAGAGTTTATAAATTTTAAATGTCAGGCTTTGAACCTTCACTTGCAGGGCCGGATTTTAGGGCGTGCAAGACGTGCTACCGCACAGGGCCCCAAAATTTTGGGGGCCCATAATCCAACCCTAGCTTAATAGTTAGTATATGTATTTGTGATTATATTGGCTCAAAATTAGATTTTTTTGCATTTTTCTCTTTGCAATTTTTGTTCAATTTGCAGTTTATTTATACTTTGATAGGGCCTCACTTAGTTATTAGTACAGGGCCACGCAAATCAAAAAACCGGCCCTGTTCACTTGCAGGAGTTTTTTTTCACCGATAAACTTCACCCCACATCAGTTTGAGATCCCATTCTTTTTTTTACTGTTCCAAAAACTGAGCATTATCCACTGGTGTGGATGCTCTTAGAGTCAATTGCCAAATCATCCATCAACGCATCACGTTTGACAGGACGGTAAACTAACTTTATGTAATTTAACATTTATGATCTGTTTGAAAATTTAGAATATATTTTTAAAAAATAATTTATAAAATGTTACTCATTTTTTAAAAAATATTTAAATTTTTTTGTGTTTGGTTGAATGTCAGAAAATTATCCTTTTTTTTTTTCTATTGGGTTGAAAGTTAAGAAATTGTATTTTTTGTGTTTATTTTATTTTTAAAATAATTATTTGCTATAATATAATAATATAATAATATATAATAATAAGTGGTCGTTGATGGTGTGTCAGTGGTAGCTCTCCTCCATCGCGCCTCCGGTCTCTCTGCGACTCTGCAGTTCGCCTCTCTCTCTCGCCCAGTCGCCCTCGCCCTCGCCTCCCACTGCGTCGCCAGCCGCCACCGGCCACCGCCTCGCCGTCGCCGACGCCACCGCGGCACCGCGACACCACCTGTCCGCCTCTGCCTCCCTCAGCCCTCGGCCCTCGGCCCTCGCCCATCGCATCCACGGCTCCAGTGCTCCACCAGGTTTGTTTGCCCTAATTTCTTTTTTTTTTTCATTAATTTCCCTAATTCAATTGATAGTTGATACTAGTTGTTGTATTGCACTCTTGCTGATAGTTGTTTCCCCAATGTGGAATTGTGGATTATTTACTGTTAATTAGAGTCACTGCCAGTCTGATGTCTGCCACTGCTAATTCCCTAATTTCTAATGATATGGATTATTGGATTAATGTGGATTATATACTGCTAATTAGTGATTACTCACTGAGTCACTGCCAGTCTGCCACTGCTATATTTGGTGTTCAAATGCTATGGATTAATGATTATTAGTGATTATTTACTGTGGATTATTTGGTGTTCAAATGCTATGGATTAATGATTATTAGTGATTATTTACTGCTAATTAGTGATTATTTACTGTGGATTATTTAGGTGTTATTCTGTTAATGTGGATTATTTACTTAATTGATATAATGTTGATTCATTGATTAATTGATATAATGTTGATTTGCTAATTAGTAATTTACGGATGTGTTGATTAGTTATGGAAAAATTCTTTAAAAGAAAATCAACTTTTGAGGATTCATCTAGTCAAAGGTAGTCCCGAAGTGTCAAGTACAAGGCTCGTATTGATGTTATCATAGATAAACTTGAGAGTTAATACCCGGTATAGTCCTCGACAATAGTGGTTTTACTCAATTTAGTCCTAAATGGCTTTTTTTGCTTAATTTAGTCCTCAACTTTGATGATTTTATCCAGTTTAGTCCTCCGTTAGCAATTCCGTTTGTTGACTGTTAAAAGAATGGTCAACATAGTAATTTCTCATCTCTCTTTTTGTCATATTACCTCCTCTCCAATGGTGTAAACTATTGAGTTTGTTTTATTCAGCGAAACACGGATGCATCCAAGATATTAACAATATCCACAACATTCTGAACAAGGGCACAACCCTTTTTGAAGTTTTATGCATTTGCATAATTCATTTTATTTTGTTATGAGTTCTTGAAAAGAGTTTGACAACCCACTTCAGATCTTCTGAGCCTCTTCTTCAACTATCTTCCCTGATTTCTCGCACTCAGCCTTTTCTATTTCGACTTGCTTCTTCTTTAGCCTCTCCCTCTCCATATATTTTATGGATATAGATGTTCTCTTTAGCATGTTCCTCTTCACTGAGGATCTGACCCTGCTGTCACTGAAGTATCGGAGCCCTGAGACAGATGATCGTCCAGCTCCATATGGTGTGCCTTTCATCAAACCATACGAAGTCCAGTGCACAAAGCCAAAGATCTCATTGACATATCTTCTTCTTCTCTGATGATGATTACTGATTAGGAGAGAGTGTACGTCATTGAGTTTGTTTTATAAGAATGCTTTGTATCAACTTTATAGTTTCTCCCTGTTAGAGCCGGTAATTAGCTTAGCCTTCCATACTTCAATGTTTAAACCTGATGAGCATCAGCAACAATAAGAGGGAGAGAAATTACCATGTTGACTCTTCTCTTAACGGTCAACAAACGGAATTGCTAACGGAGGATTAAATTGGGTAAAACAATCAAAGTCGAGGACTAAATTAAGTAGAAAAAGTCATGTAGGACTAAATTGAGTAAAACCACTATAGTCGAGGACTATATTGAGTATTAACTCATAAACTTGAAGTTGATCCGGCTAAAAGGAAAAATATTTATATTTGATATTGTATTTAAACAATGTAATTTGTATTTGATATTTTGTATTTGAACAGTTTTGAATTCATTTTACCTTTGCTTCTTCGCCCCCACTCAATTTATTTATATAAATAAATAAATTTAAATATATATAAATATAATAAAAAAATTAGCAAGGCCAACTCGCTCGAGTTAATTTGGCTAACTCTGCCAAGTTGGGTGAGTTAACTCGGCCAAATTCGACCGTGTCGGCCGCCAACTCGGCCCAGTTGGCCGAGTTAGGTGCTAGGCAGCCGCCTAGGCGGTCGACTACCTAGGTGGACTCCTAGGGAGCAATTCGCCTCGGTCTAGGAGCGCCTAAGCGGCCTAGGCGGGGGATTTTTGCAACAGTGATAATTATATATTTTTATTATTTTATTTAAAATATAAAAAAAGTATAAAATATATAAAATAATAATATTTATTATAAATGAAAGAAAGGAAAAAAAAACAAGGTTCCGTTTCTGGTTTCGGCCCGAAACCAGTCCGCCGGAACGGGAGAGGGACGGCCAAAACACGGAAGTCATTTCCGGAAAAATGAGCTTATTTTCCTTGGTCAACGGAAAATAATTTCCGTTGACCGCATTTTCCGGATGTTGCCAAACACCGAAAGCCCAGAAAATGATTTCCGGAAATCATTTTCCGGTAGGGGTGAGCAAAACATCGGTTAACCGCCCGATAACCGCTAACCGATAACCGAACCGACCGAAAAAATCGGTTATCGGTCGGTCACGGTTATCAATTCAAATTTTTTTTCGGTTTTTCGGTTTTTCGGTTATTGTACGGTTAATGGGGTCGGTTATCGGTCGGTGACCGATAACCGACCCATAATATTACATATATATAATATATAAGCCCATTCAGCATTCCATAGCCCATACCCCATACTGATTACTGGCCCATAGCCCACGATTCCTAATTCCTAATTTCTAAATCCCTAAATCTAATCACCCTTCAGACACCAGTTCACCTTCTTCGCTTCTCGCTTCTCCGCTTCGTCTTCTCCGCAAGACCACGACTTCCACAGTTCCACTCATCTTCTCCCGTTCCAATCCTCACACTCTCCACGTCTACGCGTCTACGGTTCCACCATCGGCGAGGGCGACACTCCGAGAAACGCCTTCGCAGCTTCGCTCCTTACTTCCTCAGTCCTCTCAGGCTCTCACGGTCGACGGTCTCACCTATCCTCAGATTCTGCTGGACGCCGATGACCCCTCTCCGTCTCCGCCCAGCCACTCCACCGATACAGAGCCGCCGGTCACTCCAGAGTCCAGACGGTTATTATTTTTTTCTGTTAATTTAGGAGATAAAATTCTTTTAGCATTAAATTATGTGTTTTTAACCAGTTCTGTTGACTGGCCTTCGACTACTTTGGTTGTAAGCATGTGATAAAATTCTATAATATTTACTCTTCAACTGAGAAAGATGTGAGCTCTCTAAGGCCAGTGTGATATAAAATATTAAAATTAGTCAAATAGTGTTTTAACTTTGTAATTAGTAAAACAATGCAGTGGCAGTATGTATATGCAGTAAACACTTAACCTTATGATTTTGGTGATTAGCACTTGGCAGTAAACACTTAACCTTATGTATGCAGTGGCAGAATGTATATGTAATTTTTGATTTTGAGTTTTGAATTTTTGCTTATAGTCGGTTTTTTGGTAACCGACCGAAAACCGACCGTCGGTTTTCGGTCGGTCATAGAACCAACTTCGGTCGGTTACGAGGGTCAAAAATCAATGTCGGTTATTCGGTCGGTTATGTAACCGACCGACCGTTTGCTCACCCCTATTTTCCGGGCTACCAAACACACCCTAAGTGTAATACACTATTCTGCCACAATTGAAAGTTGTGAGCTAATTATAATATTTATTTATGCTTAATTGCTTCCAAAATATATACTTTAGATTGTTAATTTGTTAGAATATACATGGTGTTCGGTGTTAGAAAACTATATATGTCTGTATAAATATGAGTAATGACTAATGTGTTGATGTTAGATTGTTAGAAAATGTGTTTGATACCAAATTATTAGCAAGAGGATTGTTGCTAAAATGCTAAATGTGTTTTGTGGTTTAGTTATGTGTTTTGTATTCAAACTATTTTGATTAATGACAATATCCTTTGCTTTATTGCTTTGTGACCATGGTAGTCTTCACTCATATCTATTGCTCTCCTCAAACTTTTCATTTTGCAGAAAACCCTTTTTCTTGATTTCTTACTCAAAACAAATAGTTTTTCTTGCAGCTAGATCACTGGAGATTAGTAGATTACAATTCACAAGTCATCCCCTCTTTGTTAGCTCCTCCCTCAGAGGCAACCAATCCATGGAGCTTTCCACTTTGACTCCAACCCTGCACAGAAACACATTAGCTTCAACCTTTGTATCTCTTTCCCCTCCTCTCTATAAGCTCACAGTTCCCAGATTAATAACCCAACCCAGAAGAGCCAAAATTGGGATTTTGGGTAAACCCAATTTCACCCCTATTGCAGCCATCTCAGACCCTCATGTTCTTCAAATAGCTGAAACCCTAGAAGACTCACTGGCTTCCACCTCCTCACCTACCCCACCCCTTTTGCAGAAGCTCAAAGACACCTCCTCAGAGACACTTCTCTCAACCCCTTGGCCATCTAGGAAAGATGAGCCCTTTAGGTTCACTGACACGTCTTTCCTGAAAAGCTCTGAAATCCTACCCATTCAATCCCCAAACCTTCAATTGTTGAGCTCTTTGGCTGTTTCTGGTGATACCGATTTGCCCATTGTGTTAATTATTGATGGCTACATTGTGAACCATTCAAGTCAATCATCTCAGCTGTTGCCCAGTGGGGTGTTTGTGGGTGGCCTGTCAGACCTCAAATCTCAGGACATATTGAAAAGAGTTTCTGTACATATGTCTAGTTTTCAAGGGGATTTGTTTTGGGCACTGAATGGTGTGGGCACTCCTGATGTGGTTCTTATCTATGTGCCTGAAGGGTGTAGAGTTGAGACCACATTGCATTTGAAGCACTTTGCAGTGGAAGGGAGTGATAGAGAATCAAAAACTTTGCCAATTTCAAACCCAAGAGTGTTGGTGATGGTGGAGAAGGGAGGGGAGGTAGGTATTGTTGAGGAATATGTAGGTGGAGATGGTGAGAAGTGTTATTGGACTAATTCAGTTGTGGAAGTGGTGATTGGTGAAGGGGGGAAAGTTACTCATTCTTACATTCAAAACCAATCCTTGAATGCTGCACATATTAAGTGGACTTGGGTTCAACAGGTAAGCTTTGTAGAGCCAGTTCATGATGATCACTTTTTGTGCTTGTTTCTGTTAGACTATTGTAAAAATGTTACTCTTTTTTGGGATGCAGTTGGATGACAATATCTTTGTTATTCTCTTAATTACTGGAAGTTTTGAAGTTAAAGGTTTTTTTTTTTTTTTTTTTTTTTTTTTTTTTTTTTTTTTTTAAATAATATTGTTTCTTGGAGGCAGGTTATTGATGCATTATTGGTCCTCTGAATTATGTGGAAACCTATTAAGTTGTAAATACTATTTTTCATTTTGGGCAAAATAGCTTTAAGCTGAATTGTGAAACAGCTTCTCGTTGTAGGGGAGTTATCTACTGGGGTGGATTCATGTTTTGCTTGGTATTTTTTACTGGTATTGTATTTGAGGGAGCAAAGGCAGTGGATTTGTACTGTACTTCAGATGTCTTTTCTTCACAGAACTCATACGCAAGGAAAGTAACAAGAAGTCAACAACCGTTGCTTCAACTTTATAAAATTTTGTCAAATGTTAAGGAAATATGAAAGTAAATAAACCCTTGCTTCAACTTTTCTTTTTGTTCATTTTTCAGTAGTAATTATGTGTTTTGTTTTATTTGCCACATACAATTTGATCTATGAAATTTCAACTATGCCAAGATTAAATGATACTCCTTACATTCAACACTCTTTCCTCTTTTTGTGTATTGTTCGACTTTCACACAAAGTAACTGAAGTTTTTTTTGCAGGAATCTAGTAGTGTCTACAAGCTCATAGAGGTTAGCACTGGTGGAAAATTGAGCAGGCACAATATTCATATACAGCAAGCAGGCCCCGACACCGTCACTGAATTATCTACTTTTCATTTGTCTGTCACTGATCAAACACAAGATTTACACAGTAAATTAGTATTGGACCATCCACGGGGATATTCTCAGCAACTACACAAGTGCATTGTGGCTCATTCATCAGGGCAGGCTGTTTTTGATGGGAATGTTCAGGTGAACAGGTATTATGCTTCCCTCAGTTTTTTTTTTTTTACTTTCAAATCTTTATTACCAAATATGGTACGTTTAGTCCAGTCATCTCCATGTACCCAAGTTCTGTCATTCCTTTTCAGATATACCCGTTATCGGGTCATTGTCACCATGGACGCCTACACCTTTTTATTTATTTTTAAATAGAAGTTACTCTTAGGAATTAGCCTTGGACAACTCATGAAAAACAAAGCCCTGATCATCATACTACAATACTCAACTTTAAACATTTTAAAATTACATTGATATTTATGTTAATGTTAATTTAAAATTATATTAACATTGATATTTTACATATTTTATTTTTACCATATGACATTTATTATTATTTTTTCTAAATATAAAATTAATAATTTGCATAAGGTACCTATAATGAATTCTCAGTCTGTTGTGGGTTAGAGGTGAGTACTATGAAGTAAGAACTCCATTTCGTGGGTTTAGAAGGGTGACTCCTATGAAATTTTGATTTATTATTTTTAGAGTTGTATTTTATTTAGGTTTTAGTGAATTAATTTCTATTTAGAATAAATTTTAAGAATTGGATTAGTTATTACTAGAGTAGACTCCTGTGGTTATAAATATACACCACTTTCGATTAGCTAAAGAACTTCTAATGTCATCATGTTTGAACTTGATTGCATAGTAGAAGTTCTAAGTTTTGTATTTGGTATTCCTTTCCTTGCGTGAATGGTGATTTTGTTTGCAAGCGTTTCTTTTCTATGGGGTTTTTGGGTACTACTAAGATTCTTACACTATAGAAACACTAATTTGATTATGCAGAAATGCACAGCAAACCGACGCAGGGCAACTTACACGGAGCCTCCTCTTGGAGCCCCGAGCAACTGTGAACGTGAAGCCTAACCTACAAATTATTGCTGATGACGTTAAGTGCTCCCATGGAGCTGCAATCAGCGACTTGGAAGAGGACCAGCTGTTTTACTTACAGGCACGGGGTATCGACATAAAATCTGCAAGAAAAGCTCTGGTGTTTTCCTTTGCAGCCGAGGTGGTTTCCCGTCTCCCAGATGATTCCATACGAAAGAAAGTTGAAGATCAAATCAGAACACTGCTCGAATCCACCAATCCCAAACCGTGAGTCTTCATAAATTATTTTGTAAAATCTTTATGATGTTTGTGATTCATTATATGCTAGAAAATTAGAGAAATTGAACAATGATTGATTGTTCAGTCTCGCTTAATTAATTGGTCTTAATTGAGTATTTCAGTAATAAATGTGGGTAAAATTTTCTGTTTCCTTGTTTCCTTGTCATTCATTAATGTTAGTTCTTATGACGACATTTCGCAACGGACCAAAGGCAAGTGCAGCCAATCCACTATTTGCTTAGGCTATTTGCATCTTTGCAATATGCAATCTTCTCACTTTCAAAAGTAGACTTACAATTCTGACAGTCAATTTGTTTGCCAGAATTGCATGACATGGCATTTTTTTTATTATTTTTTAAAAGATCCATGGTAAATTGCAAGTCCCTGGATTGCAGCAGTGCGGATGGCCTCAGAGCAACCACACCAATGAATTTTGGTGGGTTTTTGGAACAATACTAAAAAAGGATTGGCTTTTGTTGATGGGGATGGGTTCTTTTTGGAGGTTTTTATTCCTACAAGAACAAAATTTTTATGGGGCCACTAATTGAGAAAGAAAAGCAAAGCAGCAGCATGGTCTAGGCGTGCCGGAGACGCAAGCATCTAGAGTGCACGTGCCCGCTGGCGCATCCGCTGGCCTTTTTTTTTTTTTTCCTCACTCCTTTTTCTCCTAATGCACCTAAAAAATTGTGTAAAATTTTTCACAGATATGAATGCTCTTAGAGCTACTAGTCTAACAGTTTTTATGCCCTTGTTGGCCCTTCGTTATTACCTAGCTTTCTATATCAACCACAACTTGGAGTGCTCGAGCTACGCTTAATACTTCCATTCACATAAAGGCCCTCATTGTCTTATTCTTCAACCGCATGAGCCACTTAATTTTTCTCTAGAGGTCTGCTCTGTCTCCTCTCCGGTGAACACACAAGTTGGTTCCTCCATCGCCACAGCCACCAGATAGAGATTGTAAACGTGATTGTCCAATCCTTGCCAAATTGTGAGTTAACTTTCTAAAAGGGAATATTATATTGTCATTTGTATGATACAATAGAAATTTTTTAATTTTTTTTTAATAAAGATGTAATTTTATACTAGTTAAATGCTAAAGTGTGTAGTCTGTATATTAATTATTTTGTTCAGTTTGAACTTCGTGTCATAATTTTGTTATTTTTTTGTTAGACCACGATGTGTTCTGAGCAGATTCTAACTGTAGGAGACACTTTTAAACCCGTGCCAGATTGGTTTATATAGTCATACAAGATGGGGTTCGAACTTTCGATCTCTTTTAAGGTATGAGATTGCACAGTCACTCACGTCAACTAAGCTGGTTATAATTTGTATATTCCATTAGTTGCTACATACTTTAATTTTGGGCAGAAGTACAGTCATGCTATATAATTCTTTATAATGCAAACTTAATTGATCCAAAGACATAGGAAACGATTTTCAAAAAAAAAAAAAAAAAGGACATAGTAAACGTAATTTAATCAGCAATGACAACTCTAAAGTAAATTATAAAAAAGCCCATCTTCATTCATTCAATAATACTAATAACAACACACTTACAATACTCTCCAACATACAGACTCCAATACTAATCATCTAGCTAGACCTAGCTAGCTATATGAGCCCCTGCAGATACCACATACATACACAACCGTACATTACATAGTTTACAAACCCACTTTTCTTGCATTGTACATCCAAGAAACCAAGGCAACAGACCCCTATAGTCCACATTAGGCCTCTGTCACAAAGGCTTAAAGTCTTGACTATTAGCGTCCCCGAATAAAGTTAAAACTAGATGCAAATATTGTAAAGACAGGCTTAAATCAACAACGTACCATGCATGCATGCATGGTACCCATCAGTCAGTGCAACAGCGATACATGAAGAACTTCTCCATCTGGCGGCCACACTCGGCGCAGACGATCATCTCGGGGATGTCCCCGGCAATCCCCGGGAGGATCAAGCGGTTGCAGTGCTGGGGGGTGTGCAAGTGGAGGAAGTACTTGATGAGGGCCTGGACAAAGCCATTCTCCCGAGCGTCCTGTTCCCACTCGGGGAAGTTGTCGAGCGTGACGATGAGGATATCACTCTTAGCCCTCGCCATCTCCTCGGAGCCCCGGCTGATGAGCGCCCACCCCTTATCACTCCCATCAAAGCTCAGCATTGTGACCACCTCTTGCATGATCTTGTCCTCGTTGATCTTCCGGCCCTGCTGCAGCTTGGAGTAGAGCATGCTCCCCATCCGCGCCCAGAAGTACCACACCGAGGTCGGGTCGTTCCAGCAGTAGCTCAGCTCCTCTTTGATGATCATTTGGTTGATCTTCCGCACCCGCTCCTTCGTGTTGCTCTTCCCCACGTACACCATGTGCAGCTCGATCCCGGCTCTCTGCGCCACGCTCTTCGCCAGCGCTGTGAAATTCCTGATCCAATCAATGTCTTCTCCTCCGTAGAGACATATGTGTTTCCCTTGCTCAGTCTGCAGTCAAATACACATAACACAAATACACTATTCATTATAGGAAAATTTGATGGTTTTGTATAGGCAAGTTGATTTCTGAATGGACCTGACAGTTGAATTGTGAGAATTATACTTAATGTAGTGGGCTGTTTGTAGACACTACACCAGATACTCCCACCTAGTGGACTGCTGGGCAAATTATAGTGTGAATCGGGGTTCGCCTTGTAAGGTACAAGGTGGATTACTAAAGGAAAAATACATTATTTGTGTATTCAAATCATATATCTTCAAATAATGAACTTTCAGTACAGAAATAATGTATATTCAGTATATTAAAAATGTACATTATGTCAATAATCCACCTTGTTGCAAGGTGGACCATTGATTTTAAGATACATTTTTAATGTGAAAAATATATTATTTGTGTACTCAAATAATGTATTTTTAGATTATAAACTTTCAGTTCATAAATAATGTACATTCAATATATTTAAAATGTACTTTAGGTCAGTAGTCCACCTTGCAGAATGCAGAGTGAACCATGGTCCATGGTAGAATGATTGGGACCATTGAGTGAACATTATTTACTCAGGTCAGAGTGTGAGAACTCTAAATGCAAGAAATTCTCGTCTTTTGTGGGCATGCAAGAAAATTTAAAGGTGGAATTGGTAACTCACTCATATATCTAGTACTACCCAAAGTATAGAAAATGGGGAAGGAGTAATAGTTAAGGCACTTACCCATTCAAGAACATTAGAATCAATGCTATCAACAATGAGCTCAACCCTCCAAGACTCAATGCTCCACAAGGACTCCTCTTTGGCAAGGGTGAAAGGGTAAGCCATATTGCCCCAAATCCAGGCCATGTGGAGTGCATTTTGGCAGGCAACCTTCCCTTGTTGTGGGTCCAAAGCCACAAGCATCATTTTCTTGGTGAAGTGCCACTTTTCCTTGAAGAACTTGATGACTGCTGGCTCTAACAATGAAGGATGGTGCAGTGTGTACCAAGGCATCATTGCTTGTAGCTCCTTGAACTTCTCCTCCCTCTCCTCGTTCCACTCCACCGCGGCTCTCTCGATGATGGGCAGCCACACGATCTCGTATTGTAGCTCCGGGCGAGCCCTTGATTCCATGTAGATGTGGGAGAGCACTAGTAGCTCCTCGTGGGAGACGTCTAGATCGGAGAGTAGAAGCAACACTGTCTTCCTCCTAAGCACTTCAATGCTCGCCTACCATCAACACCATCATTATTGTATTAGATCAAGTAGTACTATATTAGCAAAGCTAAGATCAACAACAATTAGGTTTGTATGTGTGACCCCTTTCGGTCTGCCTGACCTTTGGGTAGCTTATGTCATTTTGGCATACTCCGAGAGATACCATTATGTGTTGAATTTTTGATAAATTTGGGACGTTCTTGGTTTATTTCACCCAGCGGCCTGCTTGGCCAATGGGTAGCTTCTGTCATTTTGACATATTCCAAGATCGAGCTGCCATTATATGTTGAATTTTTGATAAATATGGGACGTTCTTGGTTTATTTCACCCGGTGGCCGTGTGGCCGGGTGCTTATGTTGCTGGCTATTTTGTGGTTGTGATTTGGGCAAGACCCTTTTTCTTGGTAGACTAGGTTTAGTTTCCTCTCAAGTCTAACAATTTATGCTTATTTTGTCTAAGTGTTAGTAAAACTGTGTTTTTCTTAACCAAACACTTGTTGATTTTAGGTAGGCTTCTTTTAGGCTTGAGGCCGGTCTACTCCCCTTAACTTTTTACATATTCATTTAAAAAAAAAACTTAAATGATCTCAGTTTTGTTGGACTAATCCTAAAGCAACATTACATATTGATTTTTTAGGAAAAAAAAAAAAAGAGTTTGAGATTATGAAAGCAAGCTAAGATTAGATTACCCTGGTGTGGACGTTTCCAACTTCAAGAGGGAGTATGTCATCTTTGATGTAGATGAGGGCTTTGAGAATCTTCATGTTGTCGAAATGGGTTATCTCAAAAAGGTGTACAAGCATTCTGTAATACTCGATGTGCATTTTCTCCTCTGCAATTCAATTCATCATCATTATTGCATTATTATATATTCAACATCATCATCATCATGCATAAATACAAAAAAGCAAGTAGTCAAAAGAAAAATTAGATTCCATTCTGTATTATTCCTTCATATATGCCTTCACTTTTTATATATATAAATTCTTTCTTTAATTTCCTTACTCACCAATATGCAGATAGCAACGCTCCAATTCTCCCCTTAGGTGTTCACTTATGTTCACCAGCTTGTGGGTCGTGCTCGTGATTTCCCATGTCTCCACTGTCGTAGCCAAAATGATTCTGTGTCGTACACATTATATTTCCAAATATTGAATTTATCAGTATCAAATTTTACATAAACTATAGGAAAATGACAATTTTAACTTCGGAACTGTTTAAGTTAATTTAAACAAATTTAACAGCATAATTGTTCGTAATGTTATGTTACACTTTTAGTCTCTAGTCTAGTTATATAATTGTCAAACTCCATTAACGAGTTATTTTATCATTATTTAAAATCAATAGTCACAGTTAAAAATAACATTCACATAGAGAGAATGAAACTTTAACAATGGATATTAATTTAAAATGACAAAAATAACCTTATAAAAAGGTTGTTAAATGGAGTTTGATAATTACTCCGTATATAACAACAGAACTGAAAATATAGTATAATGAAAAATTAAGAGACTAAATCTGTTTAAATCAATTAATAGTGACCAAAATTTTAAAAGTGAAACAAATTAATGATTATAAGTGTTGTTTCTAAAATAAAATATTATTATGATCTTGTGTGACAGAAAGGTGGAATGGTTCACCCTAGACTGCTAGACACCCCACAATTTGCAAGGGAAAGGTGGAATAGTTCACTCTAGATGTCCCACAATTTGTGAAAGGATAAATCATAGAACTCAACACTAACAAGAAACTAGACTTTTGCTAGAAACTAGACTTTTGCTCATTATGCATAAATAAAGAATCCCTTATTATATTGTGATGATGTAAGTAAAATAAAAATAAAATTGTGCTTAGCTTACTCATAGTTCATGCCAAGAAGGCTAGTGAGCTGAGCAGCGCAAGCGACGATGCTCTTGATGGTCCAATAAACGGCGGTGGGGATGTGGGTTTTGGCGACGGAGAGGGGCGGCTGGTCTTCGGAGATGTACTGCGCCGGCAGCTTCTTGAACTCCATGATGCGCCTGGTGACGTCCATGACGGCCATGATGAGATTGTTGATGGCGTCGAACCGGGATTTGAGGGCCGCCGAGTGTTCCACGATGTCCGGCAACTGTTTCAGGATGCCCACGGATTTGGCCAGCGGATGGGAGGCGAAGAGCTGCGCCACCAGCCAGAATTCGCCGTACGTGACGGCGAACGCGGCTAGGGATAGCACCACCTTTGCGTCCCATTGGTAGTTGGACAGCATGTTCAGGATTGCCATTGTTGTTGCGTTGCTGTCACCTCCACCTGAGCACTTGCATGTCAACTGCATTTCAAAATTACAGCATGAGATAAACCAGCCTTCCTAGGTTACGCATAACTGACCGACAACCATAGAAGAGGAAACCAGCTTAAGTTAAACCAGTTTTTCTAGGTTATTCATAGATGACTGACAGTCACAATAAGGTAAACCCGCCTTTCTTGGTTACCCATATCTCATGCGACCGCAAAAGGGTAAACCAGCCATTCTAGTTTACCCATAGTTCATCGGTGACCACAAGAGGGTAAACCAGCATGCTTTATTCATAGTTAATCGGCTCAAATCAAGAAGGTCAATGCAATAGGTCATTGTCATTGGAAGTTAAATTTGTAAGTTTGTGGGTACAAAGTTAATAGTAAAAACTAATTTGGTTGGGTTTCCTCTTATATGAATTATATCTTGCTAATTAAAGATAAGGAGTAGAAAGAAGATTAATTTTGTGGTGATGACCTCGCAGGAGACTTTGTGGGTGATATATGCCAATCCTTCAAGAACCCCATCAACAGCAAGTGAAGCTTTCACTTCTAACTTCTCAATGTTAGGTACTGGCTGAGCGCCTGGAATAGTAGCCCCCTGAGTGCCCTGAAAAATCACATATATTGGTTATTACACCTTAACAAAGTTATAATATAATCTTTTTTTTTTTTGGGTGACCAGAAAAATCAGCAGCATCACTAAGAGCCTACACTACTGGCTAAGTAAATCCCTTCTTATGTATAGCGAGCAAACCACACAGAGAAGTAAACTGTACTAAAAAGGTCAGGTGTTGGTAAGAATAGAACCGTAAACAGACAGGAGAAACTATATATATACCTGCAGAACGCCCTCAACGCCAGGGTAGGCGTGTTGAAAGATCTCCTCAATGATCTGGAGAATGATGTTGGCGTCAACATCGCGGCCATCGGGGCTATGGGTGTCCTGGATTTTCTTAACCATGGCGTGGTCATCGGAGAGAGAGAACAGCGGCGGCGCCCGCCTAGCCAAGGGCTGAACCCTAGGCTGCGCCGCCGGAACAACTGCATTATGGCTGGCTGCTATCCTTTCCATTTCGGAATTCCTGTCTTTTTTTGTGTGTGATTATGAAAAGGTGGTTAATTTCCTGGGACAAAATGGGATAGATGGTTTGGTGAGTTTGAAGCAGGCATGCATGCAAGGTATATATAGTGATGAAGGAGTGGGGGAAAAAGGGGGAAAAAATGATGGATGGAGTGAATCAAATACCTTGCTTGTAAGATGGTTTAATGATCTGTTAAAGCCATTGTGGAATTAAGTAAATTGGATAAGGTGGATCATCTATCATCATTATCATCATCAAGTGTTGTGTTGTGTTGTGTTGTGTATGGTCCCATAAACTTGTTCTTTTTAAAGGGTTAAAGTGTGGAAAGCAATCATGTCTCAATATCTCTATCCAGGCCAGGCAGGGCATCTTTGAATTGAATTAAATTGGAATAGGGGATCTTGGAAAAGAGAATGAACGAAAATCAGATCGATTCAAAGATAAACAACAAGTACAATGTGATTTTAATTTGTTATTAGAAGGAAAAAAGCATTCATGCTTCTCCAACGAATGTTTAATACATACTGCGTCTCATTTTATATATCCCCTTAATGAGATTTGATGGAAGTTATTTTTAATTTAACTTTTTGTAATGTATTAATATCAAAGGTTGTAAAAATTGATAGGTGTTTCTGCGACACCTGGTTTATCTTTCTTTAAAAAAAAAATTATTTAAGACTTTGGTAATTATAAATTATTTAATACTTTAATAGTTGGTACTAAAATATTAAATATTAACTATAAAAATATCTAGAATTATAAATGGTATAAAGATTTAAAGAATCAAAACACAATACATACAAAGTATAAATATTAGAGTACTTGATTTCGAATATTTTATTACATTTTTTTGGGGTTGCACCGATTTGAACAATTTAGCATTATTTCACAAAAATCGGTAGTTGTTAGTTTGAGGGAAATAAATTATTTAAAAAAATACAAAAATAGCTAATTGGCAGCCTAAACATCTGCCTAAGCCGCCTAGTCTGCCGCGACCTAGTTGTCTGGCTGAAATTCTAAGCGCTCAGCCACCACCTAGCGCTTAGGCACGATTTTTGCAACATTGATTAGTATTAGTATTAGTATATAAAATTTATGTGAACTCAAAAAAAAAAATATATATAATTTATGTATTTAGAAATTACACTAAAAGTACTATTAAACACAAAAAATCAAATTTAAAAAGAAATTAACAATACTAAAGAAAATAAGCAAATAATGAAGAGTTAGTTTAACTAAGGAATAGTAAACAACACAGATAAAATGAGATAGATGGAGTACTAATTAGTGTGACAATGTCACAAGAAGAATTAACATTAGGGTCACACTTGTGTGAGACCGTCTCACGGATCCTTATTCGTGAGACCGGTCGGGTCGGGTCAAAGCACCATGCAAATGTCATACTTATATGCTCAAATATAACACTAATCAATTCAAGAATACAATTTTTATTACTTACAAGATAAAAAGTAATATATTTTTCATAATAAGTAATGTTGACAAGTGCCCCTTACTTATAAGGGCAAATATAATACTTTTGAGGAAAAAAGTAATACTTTTAAATCGAAATGTAAAAGTATTGTATTTTCCCTTAAAAGTATTACATTTACCCTTATAAGTAACAAAAATTTTATTCCTGATTAGTATTACATTTGAGCATATAAGTATGACATTTGTGCATATAAGTGTTACATTTGCATCTTGACGGTCTCACACAAGTTTTTGCCTTAATATTATAGTAGTTAAAAATAATACACCCATGAACTATGAAATATGAGATATATTTTTCAATTTGTTAAAATAAAAATAAAGAAAAAGGAAAAAAATAATAAAGGGTCATATTGCTTCATCTTTAACGAAGATGAGATTATGACTGTTTAAAAACAAAATTAGAAGGTTCAATTTTAAGGGTAAAGTATTTAAAAAAAAAAAAACTTTGGTATAATATTTTGTAATTTCACAAAAAACTAAGAGAAGTGAGGGTATGTCAATGACCTTGTGGTTCGAGCCCCTTTGGGGGTCGTATTGACTCTTTGTACTTTAGTATGTTGAAAAAATATATATAAACAGATACTACATTATAACAGAGTTAGCAGTACTCAAAAAGAAGTGAGTGTGTCATATTCTGCCAAAAGAAAAAAAATTATAAAGAAGGTAAATAATTAACATTCTCTTAAAGTGTAATATAACATGAACCACATAGTTGATATGTTATATTTCAATAACATAAAACAATGTAAAATTATGTGAGCGTAACACACCTTACATAATGTGCTTTTATAGTTATAAAATGACTATGGGACATGACATAACACAACTAGATCAAGTTAAAAGTTGTATCAAAGGTGCACACAACTAGCTTAGGGTTAAAACTAATTCAAAGTTGTAAATAATATTCACTTTTATGCCAACAAATAGGATGGTGAACACTTGTATGAATCTTTAATTTATATATATATATTGACACTTTTTAGTAGGACTATACAATAAATGATACGTCAAGCTAAGAGCGGTTAAATGGCTAAGAGGGAATATATGATAATTACAGGAATCTCTAACACTCAGAAGGATACTATCCTTTAAATTTATGGCTAATTATCAGGGATGACAGTTTTTATCTGTCCTGTAAATATTCATCCGAATTCATCTTGTACGGGTTTGATTCGAGTTCTATGTACAAAAATCCGTTTAGAATCCCACCCAATTCACCATGTGTGTGTACAATAGTAAAATACGTATTAGTATGTAGTTATTCATAAAAGTTTCTATAGTTTTGTGTAACTTTTAACTATTTTTATATCTAAACTACTAAGTTTATTTGTAAAAATTAACAAATTAGTTATTACATTTAAATATTTCTATTATTTTATGTTTTAGTATAACTAATGAATTTTATTATTTTATTATGTGTAAGTAATTATTTATAAAAAAAAAAAAAAAAAAAAAAAAGATGATAAGTGATCGCCGGTACCAGTAGTGGGGCACCTACGCTGAATGAGGTGGGAGTGGGTTTTGAAAAAATCGCACCCAATATAAATTGAAGGTAGAAATAGGTGGAGAAAATATAAGATCGATGAGTCAGGTGATGAATGTAGTCTTTATTATGAAGAAGAGTTGTTTATTTATTTTTTTAAATAGTTACTTGCAGAGTGTTGGTTCATATATGATCTATCTTTTATAAAAAGTTGGGTCTAGCTACTTAGTGTTTAGTGGCAACATATTCTAAATTCTTTGGAAAAAGGGCAGTCGCTGTCGACCATATGTTTATAATTATTATGTGGAAGAAAGAAGATGTTGCCTCCACAGGGATACCTTTCTTTGCTGTCTTCCAGACATATATATGCATTTTGATTTTTGAGTTTTTTTCTTTTAACATAATTATTAGTAGGTATATTGTGTTTCAAAATTATTATACTTTTTGCAAATGCAAATGATTTTCTTCTAATAATTTTATTTTTGTTTTAATTAGAGTTTTATCATTGATACCATAACAAATGAAACAAGAATGTTTTTGTTGGCGATAAAGTAATAATGCATATATTCTACATGACTACATCAAAGTAATTTATTAAGATAGGAATGAAAAGCAAATTTAACCTTTTTTTAATGTGAGTTTTTAATTTTAAAAAATTTACAAAAATATAAAGTTATATATTTGTACTTTAAATAATGAGAGTAGAATTGACAAAAGAAAGAAAATATTAAGGCCGGGTAGAATTGATAAAAAATATATATATAAATGTACATTACAAAAAGCACCAAATTAAGATATGCATTGAATATCATTTAAGCATTAACAAATTATTTATTACAATTTTTTTTTGAATACAATTAAGGACTAACGTTAAAGAAAATGTCAAAATGAAAAATGTGAAGGGTAAAAATTGGAAAGAAAATGTATAAATAAGTGTATAACACTAAACACAAAACCAAACAATTACTTATAATACCATTACAATTTATATATATATATTACATTGTAGTATCTGTTCACCTATACTTTTCTTAACCTGTTAAAGCACAAAGAGTCAATTTCGATATCTCCTCCACTGAGGCTCGAACTCATGGCCTTTCATTTGAGGGAGACCACTACATGCCATTTGAGCACAAGGTGCTTGGCATTACAATTTATATTATTTCCATTAAAAACTAATATCATTGACTCTTATTAAATTTTAGATAGTAATTCCAAATTTGTAATTATTAACTTATATGTTGTAATGTTTGTGAGGACAATATATCAAATGTATTAATATTTAAAATTTAATACAAAATAAAATATATAATTTTTGCAAAGTTCTAAGTTTAACTTCCAATAAGAGTAAACTATTGTCTTTTTTTTTTTTTTTTTTGTTTGAACCAGTTAGTTTGAGTAACCTAGGCTAGTTTATTTTATTGTGATAATTTGTCAGCTAGAGTTACAAGACCTGATCGGATTTACCTCGTCACCCAAAAAAAAAAAAACATTATCTACGCCTGATTATTTGACTAAGTTTTCTAATATATTATTAATTAGTATAATGTCCTTGAAATAATTATACAATCATGAACCAATCAACAACATAACATTTAGACCATTAAACTGTATTATTGCCAAACCATTACTCCTTGACCGAATTATACATGATCTAATTAATTTAATAAGTTTCAAATTCATTTGTATTTTTCACATTCATTCATTGATTTGTTTCACTTTTAGTCTTTTTTTTATTAAAAAAAATTATTTAGTCAAAACCTAAATGCCCTCAAGTTCAATATGATTGAGACATTTTAAATTAAAAATATAATATTTTTACAAGTGAAGAACTAAAAATAAAATAAATTAAAGTTAAGAATAATAAAAAATTAAATTAAAATTATTGATATATAAGAGATATGTGTGCATAGGGCCAAGTTCCAGTGCGGTCAGGCCTTAACGTGAGGCCGGTGCGACTGCACTATTAAGTATTCAAAAACACAATTGGTATGTTAAAAAACACACAACAATGAAATGCACAAATGCACTAGAAAACGCACCTCACACCAAAAAAAGCACATCATACCTAATGGTGCGTTTCCGTATATTGTGTGGCGCGGTTATGCACACCTAATAGTGCGTTTTTTGGTTCATTTGTGCATTTCTTTGTTGTGCGTTTTCTAACACTCTTAGTGCATTTTTACATACCTAATGTGCGGTCGAAGGTTAAGGCCTGACCGCATTTAAGCAAATATCTCTGTGTGTATTTTTTGAGTACTACTGACTCTGTTACAATGTAATATCTCTTCATAACTACTTTTTCAACCAACTGAAGTATAAAGAGTCAATACGCCTCCACTAAAACTCAAATCCACCCCCTTCTATATGAGAGTGCAAACGGGTGCCACTAGATCCATGGTCTTTGGCATCTTTGTGTGTGTATATTTATTTATATACTTCCATTTAGAAGTTCTAGGATTCTTCATAAACTAAATATTTTAATAATAATATCAACAACAAAACAAAGAAGAAAGAAAATTAAAGCATATTCAATTTGCCAAAGACCTTATAGTCTAGTGGTACCAAGTCTCTACCTTAGATGGGAGGTTATAGGTCCAAACCATAGTAGTTATGAACATATACTGCATTTATACTTCAATAGGACAAATACTACATTTGTACTTCAATAGATTGAAAAAGTAGTTATTAACAGATACTCTATGGTAATAGACTCAGTAAATTTCAAAAAAGAAAAAGAAAAAGAAAAAGAAAAGAAAATGCATATTCAATTTCAATTCACTGTGGTTAGTGTATGCGCTTTTTCTGGGTATCCCTTTTGCTTCTTTTAGTATCTTTCCAATAATATATTGATTTCCTAAAACGTTGGAGATGCTCACGTAAACAATCCCACCTCAGCCACATGCTGAACTCATTTCTGCCCAACAAGATTCAAATTCAAGCTTTAATTATTAATATAATTTAAAATTTAAAATACTTCTTAAAATTAATTAAATATTTTAAATTAAAGAAAAAGTAGATATTAGGAGACAGGTTATAGCCACCTGGTATAAATAAATATATTTTGATTAAGGTTAGTTTGATATATTTTATCATTTTAACATATGGTTATAAATTTGTAATTTACTTCAAAGTTTATATATATAATTGTTTGTCATATGCATATAATCTAAAATGTTTGAAAATTTAAATAATTGAAAACTTTTAAATTAACTTAAAGCATATTAGTGTAGAAAATTCACTTTCATTTTTTATATTATTGAATTTTAAGGAGAATTTTGCAATAAAAGAATATTGCATAAATAATAATATATGGTGTTAACTAGTATATAACATTTATGGGTAACACTTGTGTGAGACTGTCTCACGGGTCTCTCTTTGAGATCATTAATCAAAGATCCGACCGGTGCAGATGCTCCCACACAAGTTTTTGTTGGCATTTATATATTATAATAATACTTATCAAATATGAAAATTTAATATTTATTTTTATCTTTTGTTCATTTGGTTTAATTCTATTTTAGATAATTTTGAATTTTTTAGTTACTGTTTTATTATATATATATATATTATTAGAGTAATTATATTATATTATTATTGTTGTCAGAAGTGGGATTTGAACCCACGCCCTCTCACGAAAACCAGAACTTGAGTCTGGCGCCTTAGACCACTCGGCCATCCTGACAAATTACATTATAAAATTTAAGTATTTTGTAAATATAATTTTATAAATATTACAAACTTCGAAATTTGTAGTAATTATAAAATTGACATGTGTTTTTTATACTAAAATCCTTAACCATTGATGAATTTTGATGAACGGCGGCTGAGACCAACCATCACTTGAGTTGTTCTTATTTGAATCCATCCATATATGTGTATGTGTGCTTATAATGCTTAAATTTATTAAATACATGACGTATATAGTAAATACTGTAAAAATAATATATAATTAAGTTAATTAAAATATTTGGTAAATGCTTTATTTGTCAATT
>CP025654.1:16980612-17056282 GCA_003576665.1 Ipomoea trifida
GCACTAAGAGTGTTAGAAAACGCACAACAAAGAAATGCACAAATGAACCAAAAAACGCACTATTAGGTGTGCATAACCGCGCCACACAATATACGGAAACGCACCATTAGGTATGATGTGCTTTTTTTGGTGTGAGGTGCGTTTTCTAGTGCATTTGTGCATTTCATTGTTGTGTGTTTTTTAACATACCAATTGTGTTTTTGAATACTTAATAGTGCAGTCGCACCGGCCTCACGTTAAGGCCTGACCGCACTGGAACTTGGCCCTATGCACACATATCTCTATTATATCAATAATTTTAATTTAATTTTTTATTATTCTTAACTTTAATTTATTTTATTTTTAGTTCTTCACTTGTAAAAATATTATATTTTTAATTTAAAATGTCTCAATCATATTGAACTTGAGGGCATTTAGGTTTTGACTAAATAATTTTTTTTAATAAAAAAAAGACTAAAAGTGAAAACAATCAATGAATGAATGTGAAAAATACAAATGAATTTGAAACTTATTAAATTAATTAGATCATGTATAATTCGGTCAAGGAGTAATGGTTTGGCAATAATACAGTTTAATGGTCTAAATGTTATGTTGTTGATTGGTTCATGATTGTATAATTATTTCAAGGACATTATACTAATTAATAATATATTAGAAAACTTAGTCAAATAATCAGGCGTAGATAATGTTTTTTTTTTTTTGGGTGACGAGGTAAATCCGATCAGGTCTTGTAACTCTAGCTGACAAATTATCACAATAAAATAAACTAGCCTAGGTTACTCAAACTAACTGGTCAAACAAAAAAAAAAAAAAAAAAGACAATAGTTTACTCTTATTGGAAGTTAAACTTAGAACTTTGCAAAAATTATATATTTTATTTTGTATTAAATTTTAAATATTAATACATTTGATATATTGTCCTCACAAACATTACAACATATAAGTTAATAATTACAAATTTGGAATTACTATCTAAAATTTAATAAGAGTCAATGGAAAGAAAATGTATAAATAAGTGTATAACACTAAACACACACACACAAAACCAAACAATTACTTAATACAACTTATATTACCATTACAATTTATATTATTTCCATTAAAAACTAATATCATTGACTCTTATTAAATTTTAGATAGTAATTCCAAATTTGTAATTATTAACTTATATGTTGTAATGTTTGTGAGGACAATATATCAAATGTATTAATATTTAAAATTTAATACAAAATAAAATATATAATTTTTGCAAAGTTCTAAGTTTAACTTCCAATAAGAGTAAACTATTTTTTTTTTTTTTTTTTTGTTTGAACCAGTTAGTTTGAGTAACCTAGGCTAGTTTATTTTATTGTGATAATTTGTCAGCTAGAGTTACAAGACCTGATCGGATTTACCTCGTCACCCAAAAAAAAAAAAACATTATCTACGCCTGATTATTTGACTAAGTTTTCTAATATATTATTAATTAGTATAATGTCCTTGAAATAATTATACAATCATGAACCAATCAACAACATAACATTTAGACCATTAAACTGTATTATTGCCAAACCCATTACTCCTTGACCGAATTATACATGATCTAATTAATTTAATAAGTTTCAAATTCATTTGTATTTTTCACATTCATTCATTTTAACATTGATTTGTTTCACTTTTAGTCTTTTTTTTATTAAAAAAAATTATTTAGTCAAAACCTAAATGCCCTCAAGTTCAATATGATTGAGACATTTTAAATTAAAAATATAATATTTTTACAAGTGAAGAACTAAAAATAAAATAAATTAAAGTTAAGAATAATAAAAAATTAAATTAAAATTATTGATATAATAGAGATATGTGTGCATAGGGCCAAGTTCCAGTGCGGTCAGGCCTTAACGTGAGGCCGGTGCGACTGCACTATTAAGTATTCAAAAACACAATTGGTATGTTAAAAAACACACAACAATGAAATGCACAAATGCACTAGAAAACGCACCTCACACCAAAAAAAGCACATCATACCTAATGGTGCGTTTCCGTATATTGTGTGGCGCGGTTATGCACACCTAATAGTGCGTTTTTGGTTCATTTGTGCATTTCTTTGTTGTGCGTTTTCTAACACTCTTAGTGCATTTTTACATACCTAATGGTGCGGTCGAAGGTTAAGGCCTGACCGCATTTAAGCAAATATCTCTGTGTGTATTTTTTGAGTACTACTGACTCTGTTACAATGTAATATCTCTTCATAACTACTTTTTCAACCAACTGAAGTATAAAGAGTCAATACGCCTCCACTAAAACTCAAACCCACCCCCTTCTATATGAGAGTGCAAACGGGTGCCACTAGATCCATGGTCTTTGGCATCTTTGTGTGTGTATATTTATTTATATACTTCCATTTAGAAGTTCTAGGATTCTTCATAAACTAAATATTTTAATAATAATATCAACAACAAAACAAAGAAGAAAGAAAATTAAAGCATATTCAATTTGCCAAAGACCTTATAGTCTAGTGGTACCAAGTCTCTACCTTAGATGGGAGGTTATAGGTCCAAACCATAGTAGTTATGAACATATACTGCATTTATACTTCAATAGGACAAATACTACATTTGTACTTCAATAGATTGAAAAAGTAGTTATTAACAGATACTCTATGGTAATAGACTCAGTAAATTTCAAAAAAGAAAAAGAAAAAGAAAAAGAAAAGAAAAATGCATATTCAATTTCAATTCACTGTGGTTAGTGTATGCGCTTTTTCTGGGTATCCCTTTTGCTTCTTTTAGTATCTTTCCAATAATATATTGATTTCCTAAAACGTTGGAGATGCTCACGTAAACAATCCCACCTCAGCCACATGCTGAACTCATTTCTGCCCAACAAGATTCAAATTCAAGCTTTAATTATTAAATATAATTTAAAATTTAAAATACTTCTTAAAATTAATTAAATATTTTAAATTAAAGAAAAAGTAGATATTAGGAGACAGGTTATAGCCACCTGGTATAAATAAATATATTTTGATTAAGGTTAGTTTGATATATTTTATCATTTTAACATATGGTTATAAATTTGTAATTTACTTCAAAGTTTTATATATATAATTGTTTGTCATATGCATCATAATCTAAAATGTTTGAAAATTTAAATAATTGAAAACTTTTAAATTAACTTAAAGCATATTAGTGTAGAAAATTCACTTTCATTTTTTATATTATTGAATTTTAAGGAGAATTTTGCAATAAAAGAATATTGCATAAATAATAATATATGGTGTTAACTAGTATATAACATTTATGGGTAACACTTGTGTGAGACTGTCTCACGGGTCTCTCTTTGAGATCATTAATCAAAGATCCGACCGGTGCAGATGCTCCCACACAAGTTTTTGTTGGCATTTATATATTATAATAATACTTATCAAATATGAAAATTTAATATTTATTTTTATCTTTTGTTCATTTGGTTTAATTCTATTTTAGATAATTTTGAATTTTTTAGTTACTGTTTTATTATATATATATATATTATTAGAGTAATTATATTATATTATTATTGTTGTCAGAAGTGGGATTTGAACCCACGCCCCTCTCACGAAAACCAGAACTTGAGTCTGGCGCCTTAGACCACTCGGCCATCCTGACAAATTACATTATAAAATTTAAGTATTTTGTAAATATAATTTTATAAATATTACAAACTTCGAAATTTGTAGTAATTATAAAATTGACATGTGTTTTTTATACTAAAATCCTTAACCATTGATGAATTTTGATGAACGGCGGCTGAGACCAACCATCACTTGAGTTGTTCTTATTTGAATCCATCCATATATGTGTATGTGTGCTTATAATGCTTAAATTTATTAAATACATGACGTATATAGTAAATACTGTAAAAATAATATATAATTAAGTTAATTAAAATATTTGGTAAATGCTTTATTTGTCAATTGATTAATTTTATAAAATATGAATAGAAAAAATATTTGACAGATTGTTGGTGAAAATTATAGTTTAATATTTTATGGAATATGTAGACAGTGATTTGAGTAATTCTTTTAAAATTTAAAATGCAAAAATTAGGTATGGATTATATTATCTGATTTATTTAAAACTATGAAAAAAAACTTATAATAAAAGATGTGACATTTTTTTTTAGTACTACTGACTCTGTTACAATGTAGTATATGTTCATAACTACTTTCTCAACCTACTGAAACACAAAGATGTGACATTTTTGTAAATAAATATGTAAAAGTTTTTTCTTAATCATTTTTGGGGAAAAGTAACACCAATTAAAAAGAAACTCACATTATTAAAAAGTAACACCATATATAAGAGGTCAAATGCGAAGGAAAGACTTAGGTAAAAAAAATGTGGTTAAATTTTAGCCATTGATTTAGTCCAAATTAACACTCCAAAATAAAGAAAAAATGTGGTGTCATTATGGTAATTTTGTGTGAGTAAGTTTAGATAGTTTTTGTTTCCGAGTGCACAATTTTCCTTCTTCGAATGCATATGTTCTCAGTGCATAGTTTCTCCCTTTGGCATATCTGTCTTTGAGTGCACACTTTTCGCCTTCAAGTGCACAATTATGGGCCAATGTTTATTATATTTTTAAAAAATGACACTTTTTCCCCCTTAGTTATGTGCGTATAGTAATCTTTCTCCTTGAGTTATTAAAGTAAACTCCCCCCCCCCCCCCCCCCACTCCGGTGATGTTAAATTAACATTTTTGCCCTTAAATATAACTATTCCAATTTATTTTTTATTTCTTCTCCAACTAATTATTGCTTATATGTATGGATGACCACGATTTGGTTCGAACCTAACCGGATACTGTAGCAATCATACCGAAATAGTATGGAAGGTTTCGGTTACGATTCAGAATCGGACAAAATAAAATAAAATAATTGTTGAATTAGACTATTTTAAAAGTAAGAAATTGAGTCACAAAAATAAATAAATAAATTTTGAATTGGCGGTTCAAAATCAAATTTGGAACTGAATCGATTTATCAAAATAAGTGTTTGATCATTTTCACTATATATGACTACGGTTAAGTTCTGGTTCACGCTTCAACAATTATTTTATTTTATTTTTTGGTTATGAATCATAACTGTAACTGTCCATCCTATTTCGATATGATTTCTACAATGTCTGGTTAGGTTCGAACCGAATGATGATCATCCATACATATAAGTAATATTAGTTGGAGAAGAAAATAAATGAAATAGTTATATTTAAGGGCAAAAATGTTAATTTAACATCACATGTGAAAAATCACCACTTTTAAAATAACTGAGGGGGTAAAACCGCCACTTTAATAACTCAGAGGAAAAAACTGCTATATGCATATAACTCGGGGGATAAAAAAATGTTATTTTCCCTCCTTATATTTTTTTGCCTTCTTTTCAATAATATATAACTAAATTTCTAATGAAGGTTGTGTCAGTTACAAATGATCTATAAGGGTAACTGCTTCGATAACACTTAAGTTGAATAACTCACCATTTTTGTACCATAATTGCTTTGATTGCACATTTTTGTGCCTTCGAGTGTAGAATTTTAACTTTCGAGTGCATATTTTTGTGCTTTTAAATGCATTATTATGGGCTAGTGTTTATTATATCTTTTGTCTTCTTTTCAACAACATATAATTAAATTTCTAATTAATGACTAACATGATCTATCTAATTTGAAAATTTAGGAGAAAAATAGTGGTGTTAGCTTTATAAATATTGTAAATTTGAAAGTTTCAATAATTATAAAATTGACCTTGCATGTTTTTTTTTTTTTTTAAATTAAAACCTTCAACCATTTATCAACCATGATGGGTCGTGGCTGAGATTAGTCTTCAATTTTTATAGGAGGGAATTATTTTCATTTGAGAATAATAACCCCTAGATAAACAAAACTATTAAACTCTATTAAAATTTTACTTAGTATATTTTATTTTAAATATTATTATCTTTATAATTTATTATAACTATTTTAGTTTTGGTATTTTATAGGCAAAATAAAGAATTGATAACGTTTTTTCGTAAATTTTTCCTCTTCAATGGTGGTACATCATCTCTATTTTTCCTACTCGAACTTTTTAAAATAATGTTTTTTTTTATTTTTTTATTTTACAAATAAAATATCGAGAATAAAGAAGATTATAATTAAAGAAGAGACATGAAAAAATGGTCAAATAGACCCTCCAACTTTACATGAGAATGCAATTAGGCCCACAAACTTTCGGAAGTTGCAATTAAACACTCCAACTTATTAAAATTAGTCAAATAAGTCTAATTTATTAGTAACCAACAGGTTACCGTTGTGTAGGTCGTCGTTGGCTTTTGTTGACCACCGCTCGACCAGACTGGCCGCCTTCTTATGTTCAATGAAGAAGGCGACCTAGTGGTTTCCTTCTCATTGAAGTAGTCGACCATTTGGGTCTCCTTCTTCAAAGGCAACCGAGGATCGTAGCCGATCTCCAAAGTGTTGTCAGAGTTGCCAAAGTCTTGTTGGAGCGGTAATGACCTGTTATTACAAGTCATCAATCATTTTTGAGGCTTTAATGCACGAACATAGTATGTTAATAAGTTTAATTGCAACTTTCAAAAGTTTAATGACTTTATTGCCTTCTCATATAAAGTTAGAGAATTTATTAAGTAAACTTTTAATTGGGTTTAGTAATTTTGTTGCTTAAAAAACTTTAACTTTTTCGCTTAAGGGTTAGGGACTAAAATGGCTAGTAATGATGATTTGAGAAACTAAAAATACATTTTTTCCATATGCATGCATGCATACATACATACATACATATAGAGTTAATGTCATATGGGGTCCTCCGAGTATAGTGATTTTGTCACGTTTAGTTCTAAACTTTGAAATTGACCACCCGTGATTCTTTGACTTTCAAATTGTTACCATTTGTGGACCTTGTGGTCCAAGTTATGGTCCTTCAATTATCAAATTTTAACCACCCATAACTGGTTAAATTTTGAAAGTTTAGGTCTAAACATAGCAAAATTACTATGTTCAGACGATCACGATGGTATTAACTCCATACATATATATATTATTTATGGGAGGATTAATGAAAGAACATGCTCCTAGATAAAAAATTAAAGAATGATCTAACCCATTTATTTATATAGATAAATTATTAATGACTACTAAAAATAATAGAAAAAAGTGCATGGTTAGTTTTATAAATATTTCAAAATTTAAAAGTTTGCAATAATTATAAAATTGACTCCGTGATGATTTTTTTTATAATAAAAGTTCTTAACTATTACTAAATCATGATGACCGATGAACAATCCTCAGTTTTTTACCAGAAGAATTGTTCTCCTTGTTCTAATGCAAATCTAATCACCTTTCACTGTTTTTCTATCATCTGTCATATCCACAAAGATGGTTAAAGTGTTTAAGTTGATCATTTGAGACCAAATCAAGAGCTTTTTGTTATAAATTGCCCTTGATTTATTAAGATGGATAAGGTCTATCCAAACTCCAAAGAGAAAAAGAAGAAACAAAGAAAACAACGTATGAGAGGAAAGTAAAATGAAAGAAACAAAGAAAACAACGTAACGTATGAGAGGAAAGTAAAATGGGAAGTAGCTTGTAGCTCAATGATACCTCTATAGCGGAATTGGTGTGAAGTGAAAGGAGGTCGTTCGTTCGAGAATAGGGGTTGTGGAAGAATTGTTGGGTTCGATTATGGGAAATTATATTACAATTTTATATTCTAGTTGGAAAATTGACTCTTTGTGTTTCAATAGGTTGAGAAAGTATAGTTGTTATACCATGAACCAGGGTCCACATTCCAATGTAAATTCCGATCCTAAACTGTGTATTTTTAATATTAGAATTGTAAACTTTTAGAATATAAATTGTGTTTCTAAGTCAAAACACATAATATAAATTGTGTATGTTAGCATTGTGTATTAGTAGTATATAAATTGTGTATTTTTAAAAGTTAAATCGTGAACATTCACATTGTGTGTTCGTAGTATACATATTGTGAATTTTTAAAAGGTAAATTGTGAACATTCAAAACTCAGGTCCACAAAATAATTTGCGGAGAAGATATGCATGGATAAATATTACATTGTAATAGAGTTAATGGTGTTAAAAAAGTAAAACAATTTATAAAAGGAAAGTAAAAATTTGAATGTTAACTTTTTATATATATTTGTAAAATTTTTGCCCACTATATAATATGGTTGAACTCATTTTGGATAAGGTCTATCCACGAGTGGTTTGTTTTTTTTTGGAAGAACAAAGAGACAGCAACGCCTTCACTGAGATTCGAACCCACCACCTCCCGTATATAAGGAAGGGTTTGATGCCACTGGACCACAAGGCCCTTGGCAAAGCCATGTCTTATTATTCCCTTGTTGGCTTGTATCTTATTCATAATTTTCATAATCAGATCAAATCATCATAATTTGAAAACTATTGCAGCATGTTAGCTTACGAAATAAGCTAGGAATAAAAAAACAATTTTGAGAATAGATTTATTATGTGATTTGATAAGTCATTTTATTATTGAGAATATAGTATTTTCAAAAATGATATATTCTCCGTGGTAAGGTGAATAACTATTCTAATGGAGGACTCTAGCACTAAACTATTCCTAAATTCTCAAGAATAGCATATATTTTTCAAAGTACATTATTTGAGTATTAAAGATACATTATTTGGTATACTATTAGATAATGAACTTTTAGTACATCGATAATGTACATTTAATATATTAAAAATGTACATTTATTGATCCACAATATAATTTGCCGAAGCATTGAATTGGGTTGTAGTATATGTACATTCAATATATTAATATGGATCCACTTTGAAATATGGATCATGGTCTACAATATAATTTGCCCAAGCATTGAATTGGCAACAATTATTGCGTGGACGGTGGTTGGACCATCGTGGTAAAAAAAATGATGCTGTTTCGCGTAATTATTTATTTTTTACGTGACCCGCTGCAACATACATTTTTATAACTCATGGTGTACATTATTCTAAAGCATGATGTACATTATTCTAACTCACAAAATACATTATTCTAACTTATAAAATACATTATCTTACCACACAAATTTCATTATTCTAAACACGTAAAGTAAAGTACATTATTCTAACTCATATTATTCAATGACATTGTTTTGGACGGTGGTCAACACATGACATAGCGGCAAATTATACCATGAATGAGACCCTGGTCCAAAATTAACATTTAGATCCTGTATTTGTAATTGACACATTCTGTACATGAAATTGACAGTTTCTATACCTGTAGCTATCATATTATGAGACAGCAATTATTAAGTTATTTGTTTACATGTACAGAAAGTGTTAACTGTAGGTACATAATGCGTTAATTGAAAATACATAATGTTTATAATATGAACCATGGTCCATGGTATAACAATTGAGACACAACTGTGTCGGTTGTTATGCCATGGACCCGGGTCCACCTTGCAAAGTGGATCCAGGTCCATGTTCATAATTTTAGAACTCTATGTTCACAATTTTAAATCTCGATATTCACAATTTTAGATCCCAATATGTAAAATTACATTACTGAATGTTCACAATTTTTGAACTCTATATTCACAATTTCATAACTCTATATTCAATATAACACAATTTTTGAATATATATAACAAAATTATGAATATAGAGTTAAAAATTGTAAATATTAAATAATGTAATTTTATATATTTTTTGAAAACAACCAATCAACAATGTATTAAAAACCAACAAAATCAGAAATACAAGAAGGTGGAATGAATCCAAAACGTCTAGGACAGAAGAATAACCAGTCATCCGTGCAAGCACGTGAATTAAAAAATTATTTTATATATTAAGATCTAAAATTGTTAATATAGAATTCTAAAATTGTGAACATGAACCGGGGTTCAAATTGACCCGGTCTATAGCATAATTTGCCCAACCATGTGGACGTAATTTGCCTTGAATTGGGTTGTAGTATTATAATGGGTTGTTTTGGGCTGGGTTGACAAGGGATCCAATACAAGCCGATGAAGGCCCGAGAAGATAATAGACAATTGTTATGCCGTGGACCCGGGTGCACCTTGCAAGGTGCACCCGGGTCCTTAAACGGCGTCGTTTAGACGCTGGGTGTAACGGTGCTGTTACACCCAGCCAATCAAAAATAAAACAGAGTATAAGTGTGAATCTATAGTTCTAAATGTGTGAATCTACAACTACGTATCTGTGAATGTATAGGTGTATAAGTGTGAATCTAAAACTCAAATACATGGTTACATAATCAATCTAAACATAAATCCTAAATTCGAAAAAAACAAACATAAATCTATACAATTCATCAAACATGAATCAAAACTTAAAACCTGCAATCGAAGATGAGCCATCAACGTGTAAACTTAGTTCATCTACTGCCTCTGCCATCACTGCAAAACAGATTATCAGGTATGAATCTGTAGTTCATAATGTGTGAATCTGTAGTTCATAAGGTGTGAATCTAACACTATGTAACTGTGAATCTATAGTTGTATAAGTGTGAATCCAAACATGAATACTCATCACTGCAAAACAGAGTATCAGGTATGAATCTGTAGTTCATAATGTGTGAATCTGTAGTTCATAAGGTGTGAATCTATCACTATGTAACTGTGAATCTATAGTTGTATAAGTGTGAATCCACTAGCAGCACCGTTACACCCACCCGGGTGCACCTTGCAAGGTGCACCCGGGTCCACGGCATAAATTGCCGATAATTGAAGCGTCCATCACGTGCGAGAAGGAATACGAGTGCGTGCGAAATCTGTACAGAGAGAAAGAGAGAGAGAGAGAGAGAGATTGCAAATTAAAGGCGAGAAGAATGGTGAGAATGAAGATGACGTCCCCTTCCGTATCTCTCTCCTACTCAGCAGTAGCGTATGCTCTCCGCTATCGTGCGCCTTTTAGTTCTCCTCCTTCCCCTTTAGCCTTCACCCCTCACCTCCATCTCCACCGCCATCAAAAGCTTCGCCCACCTACTGTCTGCTCCGCCTCTTTCGTCCTCGTCTCTTCCTTCTTCCGTCTCCCGTCGCCCAACCTCTTCACCGGCAATTCTCTCTTCTCTGCCATGGAGGTAATCTCTCTCTCTCTCTCTCTCTCTCTCTCTCTCTCTCTCGATCGCTTACACTATCCAAACTCAAGGATTATTAATTGCTTCATTATTCATTTGTTTATTATTTGATAAGTGACTAAGTGAGTTGATCAGCTGATGGACAATTATTGCTAAAAAAATTATCTTTGTTCTCTCAAGCTGTGTGATTCCGAGTATGGAGTTTGTGTTCTACTTGCTTATTTAAGAATCTAAATCAAGAGTTTGTTAAAATGTGAAGATTGCTGTTTCTTTTTCTTGTCATATGTAGTAATAGGCTACTAATGACTAGAGATATAGAGGTGGGAAATACTAGAGTGAAGATAAGATAAGATGGCTGTGATGTTGAATACTTCATTGCTTTGGCATTTATATGAAAAGAGTAGGTAAATAATCTCTTCACACATGTGAAGAAGGGCAATATTGCTTCTAACCAATTTTGGCGTGTGTACAACAATCATAAAAGGAAGTATAACTATTCTTTTAAATTCTCAAAAAAAAAAAAAAAACTATTCTTTTTATAAATTTTTTTCCTTTGGAAGTTGTGAGAATTTATCTTAGTTTTTGTAATATCAGAAGAACTCTGTTTGATTGTTGCTGTAGCTGGACACTATATGACACTTTTAAATGTTAATATGTACTCAACTTTCCATAATAACCTCCATTCAATGTTTTTGAACTGCTAAACGTATCTATTTCTCCATTCAATTTTGTTGAACTCTAAATGCATTTTAAGACCTTAGACTAGCTGGCATATTGTTTGTAGTGACTTTTAACGAAATATAACTACTAGTTTGCCTTCATTTTTCTTGTTGTTCATGTGCATGTGATATGTGATTGACTTTTTCATATATTGTTTTACTGTCCATCTATTTTTTTTCCTTGTTTTCATTATATTTGTGAACCTTGAACAGGTCATGAAATGGGCCTATGTGTTATCTATTATTTCAATATTGGTTTGTGTTTCTCCGCAGCGATTTTGGAGTGGAAGCAGTTTGAATGGAAATAAGGGAATGATCGATCAGTTGACGAGGTATGGCGTGATCAAATCAGAGAAGGTAGCGGAAGTAATGCAAAATATTGACAGGGCTTTGTTTGTGCCTGAGGGTACACCACCTTACATTGACAGCCCAATGAGTATAGGTTACAATGCCACTATCTCTGCACCCCACATGCATGCCATGTGTCTCGAATTGTTGGAGGACAGGTTGCAACCGGGCATGCATGCCTTAGATGTTGGTTCAGGTACAAATCAAAAGTTCACAACCTTCTAAAGAATAAGCTACCATTTATTGTGTGATGTATATGTTTGGATATGCAGATTCTAATCTCCATGTAGTGATTATCACTTATCATATTGTCTTGACATATAGCACAAATTAATCTTTATACATTTTAATTTATTCCACATTTGGTCCCTCGGTTAATGTGGCATGTCCACTTATAGTCCTTTTCTTCCACTATTTGCACATCACTATATAAATATTGACACTTTTGGTCCTTCCTGTCAAATTGTAATTTTTTCAGCTTTATCCATTACATGTGATGATTTTGGATTGGAAAGTTGGTTGGAAGGACCTCAAATGGTAATTTTTTCAAAGTCATGCACATCTAATGGATAAAATGAAACATAAGCACTAAAGATGGAAATTTCATAAAAGTTGAGGGACCATTGCTGGAATTGATTCATAGGAATTTTTATTTCTGTTACACTAGTCAATATTTGGGGTTTTGTCTTTCTTGGAACAATGTCAATTGCATCTTAATTTCTGTTGATTGAGGATTTAGCCTGGTTATCGTAGTTCTAAGATTTGGTTGTATTTTGCATTCTCTGGTCTCCAAGGCTCTGTCAAGGTAATGAACAATGCAGCGCTATGCCGTCATCACACATCACCTATATGTTACAACTGTTGGTTAAAAATAATGTTCTTGTGACCATATGGCACATTCACTAAGTTATCCTTGTTGAAATCATTGGCTTTCTGAAAACCAACCAATGCGGCAATGCCAAAACCTCATTTATATCTATCTAATGTTTCACAAGATGATTGTGCCAAGCTGTTTTAATTTTTTGTTAGCCAGAATGTTTCAATCTGGTTATACTGTCAGCTCAGTTTTAATAAAGTGAATACAATGAGAGGCTCATCAAAGACTGATGAACAGAAGAGAAGGCTAAGATATAAGAATAATTGGATTAAGAATTGGGAAGAACACCAATTTAAATTTACACCTGCCTTTACAACCTTAGCTTTGTTCCAGTTTGATTTCAAATTCAATGAAAACAGTTTAGGTTTCAAATCAATGAAGCTAGCCAATATTGGAATTGCAGTTGAAGTTGGAGTAAACACTTTTCTCTTCTCACCATCCAATCATAGATTTGGCAAAAAAGGGGTACATAAATTTATCCAAGTCCTTTATCTTCTCCAACTTCTAGATTTGTCCTTCTATTGCTGTGTGTAGAACTGTTAACTGTGCATGGGATTGCCTTCCAATTTTATCCAAAAATGGGTCTTGTGCCCAAAAAATGGGCTTCTAATGAGAATTGAGAACAAGACTTGTGTGTTGAAATGTGAAAAGGGATTGGCTTCTAATGATCTAAATGCTGGTCTTGTATCTGAAATATGACTGTAATTGGCTTTGATGATGATCCAATAACAGGACTTGTGCTAAAAATATGCCCGGGATTGGCTGCTAATATGTTCCAAGAACAGACCTAGCTCTAAATCTCTAATGTACAGTTTTTAAACCCATTTGCTGCAACATCTAATGAATATATTAATATTTCCGTGTATCAGAATAATCAATCTTCTGCGGTGTCAATAGTTTGTAGTTAGATTGCTTCAAAGCTTATTAGTAGTCATCATCTTATGACAACTTCTATTAATTCTTCTAACTTAGTGTATTTTTTAATAATATAATTATGATGGTTCTGTCATTTAGGAACTGGGTATCTCACAGCTTGTTTCGCACTAATGGTTGGACCACAAGGTCGGGCAGTTGGTGTGGAGCATATCCCCGAGTTGGCTGCCTGGTCTATAAAGAATGTTGAGAAAAGTGCAGCTGCTCCATTGTTAAAAGAAGGATCCCTCTCACTCCACGTTGGTGGTATGTGCTTTAGTTTCATATGGATATTCTTATGGAAAATCATGTTGAGTTGAAGTTTGATGGAATTATGATTTAATGTCCATTAAATGTCTATGTCAATATACGGTATCTTTTCTCTGGATTTCCTGCTTAGAGGGGTAAAACAAAGCATAATCCAGGAAAGTAACCCAAAATAGACTTGGCAATTGGATAGCATGGAAATATGGTAAAGGCAATATTTGCACATGACAATTGCTGTGTCTGGGTTTGCTTAGCCAAACAGCTACACCCTTGCCTAACATGATTTGGCATACTTGTTAGTGGTGGTCATGGGCCGGTTCAGGGTCGAACCAGCCCTGAAAAGTGGGCCTAGGCCCGACTTAGCTCGGACCGGAATTGGCTTGTAGAGGGCCGGTTCAAGTCCTAAAAAAAAACCTGTGGCCCAGCTTGAAACCAGCCTAGGTACGGCTCAGGTCTGGGCAAAAGCAACACAAATTGCCAAAAGCAACAGTGCAACACAAGTTGCCCAAGCCCGGCCTGGGATTTGGCCGCCTCTAATACTTGTGATATATTTGACCAATAACATGTTATTGAAGTGGCATACAATTTAGCATTTAGAGATGCATGTGATTATTTTTGTCCCCGTAATAGACGGGAGGAAGGGTTGGCCGGAGCACGCCCCATATGACGCCATCCACGTGGGAGCAGCAGCAGGTGACATTCCGCAAGAACTCATAGATCAGCTGAAGCCAGGTGGCAGGATGGTCATTCCGGTGGGAACCTTCTTCCAGGACTTGAAGGTGGTGGACAAGAATTTAGATGGCAGTGTCAGTGTTCGAAGTGAGACTTCTGTGAGATACGTTCCCCTGACCAGTCGAGAAGCTCAGCTAAAGGGCTCTTAAGACTGTTCTCGACTCTCTGCAGTCTGCACTTTGGCCGTGTGGGTCGAACTGCATATGTAATTAGCTTCTTGTTTTTAATCTTATTTTGGCTTTCTGTATAGGTGCTACCTTCAAATCCTAGCTAATGGGAGTAGTATTTAAATAAGATGGTTTTTATACTATTCTGAATATTTTATAATGTCTGTTTGCTGATCTATGTAACGGCAATCATTATACCGTGGACTTTTTTTTTTTTTTTTTTTAAAACTCAATTGTTTTGGGTTTTTATTTGTCAGTTTAATAGTCTGGGTTTACCCGATTAATCTTTGTTCGCTTGTAGAGGTACATGAGTTGGCCCAAGGAGAATTGTCACTTGTGGGAATCGAATCCGAGTTATCTTGGAGTTTTTCCCGCACAAAGAAGTTTAGTTGCTACTTGAGCTCTACCCTTTTGGGTTATTATACTATGAATTATGCTTTACTTTGTAAAGTGAATTACTGGAGTAGAGTTTAGATGCGGTCGCAACCATTAGATTACAGCAAGTTAGCAAAGTAACGCTCAATATATTTAAAATACACATTATGTTATGTATTAAAATGCACCAGAAGACATATTAAATACACCATTCTACACTACAACCAAATGCACCTATTCACTTAAAGTTTATCAACATACGTAATAAAACGCATCATTCTACATATTAATGCACCACAACGTGCCTCATGTCAAATTATAAACCTGCACTATTACACATTAGAAAACACGTACTAAAATTGCACCATTTTACGTACTAAAATGCACAATTTCACTTACTGAAAATCTCATTCGAGATTATAAACATGCGATTATTACACTTATTAAAAACATGTGTTAAAATACACACATCAGCGAAGTATAATAAAAAACATGAATCCGTGTGTGAACGAATATTCTCTCTGGGAACTGAAAAGCATTTGTGTGTGACTTTTTAGTCATTCGTGCCAGCTAGCCGTTTACGGCAAGGGAGCCTCATGGAGTCGCCGCCGGCCCCATCGTTGCAACCAGTACCTCCACCGGAGGATGTCAGGTCTATGGCGGATGGACTGAAAATGCTCTCAAACCAATCGGCGAACCAATCTCCGGCCGGCGTCTCGGCTGAGGAAGCAGATCTCATTCGACGTAGTAAGAAGAAGACGAAGAGAGGGGCCCATGAGAGGGACGATGAATCGTCTCAGATGGACGAAGATGGGCAAGACAACTCGAGACCAGAACTGCAAAAGCTTGCGGGAGGACAGACCGGGATAGTGAATCAAACGACCAAAAGCCCGACAATCTCCTTTAGAAGAGCCTTGACCGGAATGAGAGACAGAGAAGAGGTTACTGATGATGTCTCGGATGACGAAGCGGGAGAACAAGAGGACAATGATCCTGATTGCCCAGTGGTTAAACTCACAAAAGAAGAGAAGCGAAGAATGAGGAAACGCTGGGAACAAACTCTGATCATAAAGGTTCTGGGGAAAGTTGTGGGCTACAATTACCTCCTCCGTCGTCTGAGAACAATTTGGAACCCCAAATCAGGAATGGATCTCATCGCGATTCAAAACGGGTATTTCCTGGTGAGGTTCGCATCGATAGCAGATTACGAACATGCAAAGTTAGAGGGTCCTTGGACGGTTCTGGATCATTGCCTGGCAGTGAAGGAGTGGGAGCCGGACTTCGACCCAATGCGAGACACGACGCAACGTCTGTTAGTATGGGTTCGTTTCCCATGTCTACCAATCGAGTACTATGACTATGAATTCCTTATGCGAGTCGGAGACATGATCGGAAAGGCTAAGAAAGTTGATCATGCGACTAGCATGGCTTCAAGAGGGCTCTTTGCGAGAGTTTGCGTGGAAGTGGACATAACGAAACCTCTCCTGGCAAGATTCACCCTCAGGAATAAGATGAGAACCATTGAGTATGAAGGGCTTCACCTGGTTTGTTTTAAGTGTGGGATGGTAGGACATCGCAGAGAAGCGTGCAAATTAGCGGACGAACAACCAGTGGAAACACCACCAACCGAAGGTGACGGAGCTCCGGTGAGTGCAACCGATCCCACGGCGGAGACGGGCGAAAGACCAACATGGAAAGCTAGAGATGACCGAGCGGGAAATCAGGGAAACAGCAGGCTGACAAGGGATAAATATGGTACCTGGATGATCGCACAGAGAAAATCCCGGAACTACCAAATCAATGAGGATCACAAATGGAACAACGGGAGGAATAAAGGAGGGAAGAATGATGCTTCAAAAGGAAAAGGAAGAGGTAACCAAGGAAATAATTCTTATCAGTTCAATAAGGAAGGGTTCAAAATTTGGAATAACTCAAGGTATGGGGCGTTAGAGAACTTAGACGAGGAAGATGACGAAGAGGCCCAAGAAGAGCCTTACACGATGGACAGGCCGGATGGCCCATCAGGTGAGGTACTAGCAGGCAAAGGAAAAAGGCCACAGGTCCAAATTACAGAAGCACAACTCGTAAATGATAGAACGGGATATAGAGAACAAGTCTAGGAGATAAACAGGGAGATAAGAGCACATGGAAAAACAACAAGTCTATAGAGAAAAACAAGGAGATAAGAGCACATCAAAGAGTAATAACAGAGGAAATCAAGCAGCGGGAAGTGAGAGTCATACGGTGGTTCGTGGTTTTAATAATGGAAATAGGGTGGAGAAAACGGTTGTCACAGAAGAAGGGAATACGACAGAAGTGTTCCAATTCCAAGCAGAAGTTGGCGACCACTACCAAGACCCACCGGATAATGAGTTAGCTAATGAACAAGATGAAATAGGAGATCCAATGATGGAGGTGGAGTTCGCTGAGGGGCATACCTCGGTTGGAAACGAGCTTGCAGGGCAGTGAGCCCTCTTTGTGTTTTCTGTCGTGTCTTTGTTTGTTTCCTTTTTCTGTCGTTTTTATGAAGATCTTAAGTTGGAATTGTCAGGGAGCCGCGTCAAAAGGTTTTAGACGTGCTCTCTTATTGTTGGTCAAGAAAATCAAGCCTGATTTGGTCAGGCTGCTGGAACCGAGAATTTCCGGTAATGCAGCAGACAAGGCTTGTAAAAGCTTTGGTTTTGATAATTGGGTTCGAGTTGAAGCCGTAGGTTTCAGTGGGGGCATTTGGCTCCTGTGGAGAAACAACATAAATGTTGAGATCGTCGCCACCAATCCTCAGTTCGTGTTAACTCACATCAAAAGAGGGCTGGAAAGGGTGGGACTTGTATCCTTTGTTTACGGGAGTCCGACACATTACCTTCGCAACAAGTTATGGGAAAACTTGTCTCTGGAAAATTTCAATCTACAGGAGGAGTGGCTGACGGCGGGGGACTACAACGCCGTGTTATACATGGAGGATGTCAACAACAAAGACAACTTCCACAATCACCGTTGTGCAGGTATGCGACAGTGGGTATTCAAAGAAGGTTTGATTGATCTGGGGTTTGTTGGTGCCAGGTACACGTGGACGAGAGGACGAAACGATTCTACGTTCACCGGGGCTCGGCTGGACCGTGCTCTGTGCAACACGGAGTGGATCGCGAAATTCCCGAAGACGAAGGTGACTCATTTGGCCAGAATATGCTCGGACCACTCTCCCATCCTTATCCAACTGGAGAGCGAGGCAGAGACGAGCAAGAATTATAACTTCCAGTTCCAGGGCGCATGGAGCAGGCACCCGAGTTTCTTAATTCTGATCGAGCAAGGCTGGGACTCCAACAAGCCCATAATGGAGAATATCGCGAATATGCAAACCAGGTGCATGAACTGGAGCAAAGCGGAGTTCGGAAGCATTGAAAGACGTAAACACAAGCTTTTGGCAAGGATCGCAGGGATTCAACGCAACATGGACATTCATACGCATAATGGTCTCATTACACTTGAACGAAAACTAAGGGAGGAGCTCGAGGAGGTACTTCATTTAGAAGAACTCCATTGGTTCCAAAAATCAAAAGAGGAATGGATCCAGTCAGGAGACCGTAATACAAAATACTATCATGCAGCAACAATGATTCGACGAACTAGAGGGAAGATCAAAGCTCTTAAAAACAATAGAGAGCAATGGGTATATGATTCGGAATTAATAAAGGATTTGGTGCAGGACTATTTCAAGAACCTGTATAAGAAGGAAACTACCATAGCCGGCGAGGGTGATTTTAATGGTTTGTTCCCAAGGATAGATGAAACGAATTGGAGGATTATCAACAGAAGGGTCGAGAAGGAGGAAGTCAAAAGAGCTCTAATGGATATGGCTCCCCTAAAAGCCCCCGGACCGGATGGTTTCCACGCCATGTTCTATCAGAAATGTTGGAACACGGTTGGGGACAGCATGCATAAGCTGGTGAATAATTTCTTTGAGAATGGAGAACTTCCGGAACGGATAAACGAAACCAATCTGGTCCTAATCCCGAAAGTGGATAACCCAGAAAAGGTGACGCAGCTTAGGCCTATCAGTCTGTGTAATGTCGCATATAAGCTGGTGACAAAGGTCATGACAAATAGAATAAAAAATATTATGCCGGAACTGGTGTGCCCAAATCAAAGCAGTTTTGTGTCAAAAAGACAAATCACGGACAACATTGTGATTTATCAAGAAATCTTACATTCTATCAAGTCAGTAAGAGGCAAGAAAGGCTTCATGGTTCTCAAAATTGATCTGGAAAAGGCCTACGACCGTCTGGATTGGGGGTTTATTCGCTCTACCCTTAAAGAAGCTGGATTCAACACTACTTGGACGAGAAATATAATGCAATGTGTAGAATCAGCTAGTATGACGATCCTTTGGGAAGGGAGTAAACTGGACAGTTTCAAACCTGAGCGAGGAGTGCGCCAAGGGGACTCCATATCACCATACCTCTTTGTGCTCTGTATTGAAAGGCTGGGGCATATTATCGCTAGAGCGGTGAACCAAGGGAGATGGAAAGGAATTAAGGCGTCAAAAGACGGACCGGCTATATCCCACCTGTTTTTTGCAGACGACATGGTCCTTTTCGCTGAGGCGGAGGAGGAACAAATCAACACCGTCATGGAGTGCCTCGATACGTTCTGTAAGTTCTCGGGACAGAAGATTAATAAATCTAAATCTAATATCTTCTTCTCAAATAATGTGTGCAGGCAGAGAGCGGAGTCACTTGCTGAGATGGCGGGCATTCCAATCACGCAGGACCTGGGAAGGTACCTTGGAGTTCTGTCTCTTCATGGGAGAGTAACTAAAGACCACTGCAAGAATATAATGGATAGGGTACAACGAAGGTTGGAAGGATGGAAGACGCGGTTTCTAAGCTTAGCAGGAAGACAGGTGTTGGTACAATCCGTGTTGAATGCAATCCCATCCTATGCCATGCAAACCATGCTTATACCAAAGGGGGTTTGCGACGAAATTGATAGAATAACAAGGAGCTTTCTTTGGGGAGGGGATGGAACAACGAGGAAAACAAGCATGGTAAACTGGAACACGGTAACGCTACCTAAGGATGAAGGAGGTCTCGGAATCAAGTCTATGAGGACCCTAAACATGGCGTTGCTCACTAAACTAGGGTGGCGAATTCTTAATGAAGAGAACAACACTTGGGCTAAAGTTATCACATGCAAATACATGAAATCAGATAACCAGCTAGTGAATATGAAGAGGAAGAGAAACGACTTGAACGTCTGGAAAGGCATATGTTCAGCGAGGCCCGTGATCGAGGAAGGGATAATGAAAGTGGTAAGAAATGGGAGAAACACTTCCTTCTGGAATGATAGGTGGGTGGGAAATGAACCCCTCCGCAAGTCTCTTATTGGACCACTCAACCGACATGCGGAAGAGATTAAAGTGGCGGACTATTGGACTGAAAGGGGAAGATGGGACTGGAATAAAATCAATTCTGGCCTTCATCCGGAAAAACGCATGGAAATTTTAGCGAAGGTGATCCTTAATGACGAGAGAAAGAAAGATAGGATTGGATGGAGCAAGTCGACAGACGGCAAGTTCTCCACGAAGGCAGCCTACGACCTGATCAGACAAGGAACCCAAAGCAACGATAGAAATAAATGGCAGAACGTCTGGAAGCTCAAAGTCCCTAGTCGAATTCGGTCCTTCATATGGCTCGTAAAACATCGAAAGATTATGTGCAACGCCGAACGTAAGAAGAGAGGATTTACCCTGGATGAAAGATGCACCATATGCGGAGCAGAGAAGGAGGACGTTGATCACGCCATAAGAAAATGCCCAGCAGCAGAGGCAGTTTGGAAGTCAATCAACCCTGGAGATAGCGCAGGTATGTCAAGTTCCTTGAGTTTTGATGATTGGCTAACTAAAATTGTTACAGGCATGGCAGCCGGCGGGAGGAATAAGCGAAAGCAGGCAAGGTGCGCAATCACAATGTGGTGGATATGGAAGTGGAGGAACGACTTTATTTTTAACGGGATGATGAAGGACGTGAAAGAAAAGACTGACTGGCTACACAAACAATACAAGGAGGTGGAGAAAGCCATGGAACGGAACGACGGACCGAGAGGAAAGGAAAGAGGAGACAATCGGAGAACCCAACCATGGAACCCGCCTCAACGTGGCTGGATCAAAATCAATTCCGATGGAAGCGCGGACAAGGTCGGACATGCTGTCAGCGCAGGTGTGTTCCGAAACAACGAGGCAGATTTCATAGGAGCTTTCGCAAGGAAAACGGGCAAATGTACAATCATAGAAGCGGAGCTGTGGGGAATTCTCACGGGGATGGAAAAAGCATGGGAGAAGGGATATCGGAAGGTTGAGGTGGAAACCGATTGTGCCAAGGCAATCAAATTAATTAATGGAGAGGAAGCCTATGATGGACCGGCAACGAACATAGTGGAACTCTGCAGAAACATGAAGGGAAGAAGATGGGAGATAAAGCTTAGCCACATTCCAAGGGAACAAAATAAAGTGGCGGATGCAATGACCAAAAGAGGCCTTGATCCAAACGAAGATTTCAGATGGTTTGATGAGCCGCCCAGGGCAATACTATCACTGCTGCATCAGGATAATCTCGGTCTACTGGGAAGCTCAAATGTTGTGAGGGTCGCTTAACGACCTTGGATTTTTTCCTCCTCCAGTTTCAAAAAAAAAATAAAAAAATACACACATCATTCTACCTATTAAAATGCATCAAGATGATGGATTAAAACACACCATTCCACAACACTTATATACCATTCTACGTATGACAATGCACTAGAAGATAGATTAAAACACACAATTCCACAACACAATTAAATGTACCAACATACATAATAAAATGCATCACAGCATATACTAACATGCACAATTTCAATTCATGTAATATAGATACTAAAATTACCATAACACCATCCACTTAACATACACGAATTGCAATTTCCTAAACACTGCCACCGTTAGATTACTCCGATGCGATGACAAAAATGTAGCCACACGACCGCATGTCTGCATGGGAGCTTCAGGCCACATAAGAGCCAAAATCGAATTACTGGCACAAAGTTAATTTTTAGTATATTGAAGGTTAATTGTTCATATTTTGAAAGTAAATTTTTTTGTGTATCGAAGGCTTTTTATTTCGGATGTAATATTTAAAAATGAACTTTCAATGCATTAAGAACATCTTTAGACCATCTTGCATTCAATGAAATTTTATCGATAATTTAATCGGAGTGATTGAAATTAAAAAAGAAATTACATAATTACAGTATTAAATTGATAGTTTTAAAATTCGTAGACCACCTTTTCCTCTGCTCTCTTCATTCTTCAAGCTTCCATCTATGCAGAGCGTAATCCATTCAAGGCCCTGTTTGGTAAATGGCTGTTGGCTGATTGGGTTGGCTGTTTGGGTTAGAAGGTATGATTAATTGATAACATTGGCTGATTGTAGAAAGTTGTTTGATAAATTAGCTGTTAGCTGATATCTGTTTGGTATAATTTCTTTTCTCAAAAAACTAATTGAAAATGCTACTTTGAATAGCCTTTTGAATTTTAGCATTTTTGAGTTACAAGAAACTTATTATTTACCAACTAATAGTGGTCAAATAAGCCAAAATTGACTGATAGGCTGATTATTTACCAAACAGAGCCCAAAGGAGTTACAAGAATCTGTATATATTTGTTTATATTTATGATTATAAATAAATTTTGTATGAATTATAATATATTTACTTAAAAGTTTTAAAAATTACATATTTAAATATTTTAATTGATTAAAATTAGTCAAGTTTTTTAAAAGTGTAATTTTACATGGACTCCCAAATTCTATTATAATTTTCTACTCTTTAGTCCTATAACATGACATACCTTGATTTCTTAATTTAATAGGGGTCATGATGTTTATTCATTCTTTTTTTTTTTTTAATCAAATTTTGAACACAAATGAAGTAATCACTAAAAGAAATACTAAAAAAATAGCACGCAATAGAACGCAATTGATGCTGCTTATTTTCATTAAAAGAAACACAAATGAAGTAATCACTAAAAGAAATACTAAAAAAATAGCACGCAATAGAACGCTGTTTATTTTCATTAATAAAAGAAACATCGTAAGTTGTAAGTAGAATATAACAACGTCATTTTAGGCCATGGTTAACTGTATAATGATTAGTCATATTAGCTTGCAATATGACACATCTCCTCCAATCCTCCATCACCATAAGTTGTAGTAGAATGTTAATTTTTATAGAATATTAATTTATTTTTTTTTATTTAGTTTTTGGCTAATATGACACGACCCACCTTAATGCCAGCCCAAGTCTAGATCATGTTAGTTTACCCAACAGAGATAAAAATGAAAAATAGAAGTGTACAATCAGAACTTAAAATGTGCTTAAGCAGAAAATGTTAATCCTACACAATATCTTAACCACTCAAAAACTGACAAAAATGGGAACTGCTATCACAATTCATAATAATTAAATTAAATTAACATCTAAAAGTTGCGCCTTGGTCTTCCCTCAGCCACGCTCACCCTGATCGCCCTCCCGTCCAAATTCTGCATACACCAATACACATAGCCATAAGCTCGTCTTTTTTTTTTTTTCTTTTCTTTTTTGGTCTAACAATAAGAAGAAAAAGAATCTGTCTTACCTGCCCATCAAGATCCGCGATGGCATCGTTCATTTCCGCTTCATTTGACATTGTCACAAAGCCAAAGCCCCGTGATCTGCCAGTCTCTCTGTCACAAACTACCCGTGCATTTACAACTTTGCCGTGTTCACTGAAAACTTGCTCGAGGCGTGCATCGTCCACGTTCCATGGAATATTACCAACATAAATTCTGCAAGACGATTCAAATGACCGGGGGGGTGGACGTTCTGGCCGTGACCCTCTTGGGGCAGCCTTGTTCACGTTCAGGAGTCTTCCATTAAGGTCCTGCTCAAAACATTCAACCATTAGATAGCCACTAGAACCTGGCCAATAAAACCCGAGTCTTCATATCGAGTGTGATAATCCTAACACAACTCCACTAGTAAACATGTAATGCAATGCTGCAATACAAATGAATGTACCACATACAACATTGCCAAAATCTGACGAGACACAATTTTACTCACTTCAAAAGATATTGTTTTATTTAGCTATTTAAATAAATGTTCTATGTTGTTCCTAGTGGGGGCATTGATTCTTTGGGCTGAAAAAAGTTGAGAAAGTATAGAACAGATACTGCCTTGTAAAGAATCACGTGTTCAAAAAAAAAAAGCACATATGGTTACAATATATACAACTTTCACAAACAAATAAACAAGTACTATAATTTCAGAAACTTCATCCACTAAAGCTTAATTGAAAACCGATGTATATCAAAGGATGAATAACAATTTTACAAGAAACATTTTGGCCGATGGAGGTTTTCTACGTGGTTATGAACTTCCATCCTTCAGCCAGCATGCCAGAATTTAGATTTACTATCAGAGGGTACCATTTTCACACTCAAAAAAATTCAACAGCCCAGTTCAGTAACATCTAGGTATATTCATATCAAGTGTTATTGCTCTTGTTTCTAATCGGCAATAAAACTATGGAAAAATCACAAGTACATTCCAATAGAAAATCAACAATCAAGAAACCTAACATCTACGTATATTCATATCAAACACTATTAGTTTTGCTCCAAGACACACAAAGCTATTGAAAAATCACAAGTTCAATATGATTACTATTTACTACACACAATGAAATGCAATTTCCTCCATCTACTCCCACTTAACAGTTTAGCAAAACCTTAAGATACCCCAACCAAACACATTCTGCTGAGATAATTTGCTTTAAGGGGCTCAATGCACAATCTTGGCAAACCACCATGAAGATTCATAAGATAAATGTCATAACATATTCAAAGTATTCCCTCTTTTCATTTCTAAGTTAGTTGAAGCCATCAACGGCTTTGTTTGACATACTTAACTTATAAGCTAGTTTAAAGCTGAAAGCTTAAAAGCTAGTTGCTACTAGCTTATTTTGAAAAGCTATTAACATTTCAAAATAATTTATTATTTTAAACTCTTCATATTTTACCAAACAGAGCTTATAACTTATTTGTAACTACATAGCCTACAATGAAATTCACCTTCAAAGCTATATGGGAAAAAGAACCAAAAAACAAATCTAGAAATGGACTTCCACTACAAAGAAACTTGTATGCTCTATCATGTATAGAAAACCCAAAGCATAAAACATACTCCAAACACAAAATAAAACCAGTTAACTCACATAACGATTGAACATCTCAACAGCTTTGTCAGCTTCTTCAACAGTATTCATAGTTACAAAGCCAAATCCGCGGCTCCGGTCAGTATCCCTGTTGTAAATAACCTACAAACCCCACAAATTTATATCAAATTTATCAGACTAAAACACCAAAAAAAAAAAAACAATCTTTCGACAAGACTCAAACAAATTACCTCAGCAATTTCAACAGTCCCAGCCTGCTGGAAAAGCCGAGCCAGGCCCTCATGATCGACATCATAAGGCAAGTTCCCAACGAACAGCTTGGCATCCTCGGGTGGTTCTTGGAACTCGCCGCCCTCGTCGTCTTCCCCAAAGGCATCATCACTCTCCCCAGCATCTCCAATAACCTCCAGGAGCCCTTCATCCTCGCCTTCATCCCCCCAATTGAAAGCTTCGCTAACATCCCCCTCGCCTTGGTCTTGCTCATCAACAACTATGGTGCTATCCCCTTCTTGCTGCGCAGCTACGACGGAGAGCAGAGATGGGAAATGGGGTTGGGCGTTCTTGCCCCTGAGGGAGAATACGAAGGGGAGTGAGGATGAAGAGAAGGAGCAAGAAAGGTGGAGCTTTATGGGCCTGCAAGCGAGGGAGAAATGGGGGTGGGAGTGGGATTTTGCAGCGGGGAAAAGAGATGAGGGAAGGGAGAGGGAGGTGAGGCAGCCATTTTTGGCCATAGATAAAGAATTCATTACTGGGTTGGGTGTAGAATACATTGATATGGTGAAGGAGAGGTAGAAATAGAGAGGAGACAAAGAAGAAGGTTTAGAGAAGAGGGGAGAGGATAAGGGAATTTGGATGAGGGTTTGAGGAGGCGGATGGTCCAAGACGTGAAGACGCTACTGATTTTTGTAAAGATTTTATTTTATTTTTTCCTGCCAAACATGGGGCAATAGCCAAATTATTAGATATTTTCATTTTTTTTTTTCTTATTTTTGTTTTGGGGTATAGGGAGTATTTTATATTTTGGCAATTTTTTTTTTTTTTTTTTTTTTTTTTTTTTTTTTTTTTGTTGTGACTCTGTTACAATGTACCCTCCACTGAGGCTCGAACCCACGCTCGAACCCACACCCTTTCACATGGGAGTGTACACCGGGTGCCACTTGACCACAAGGCGTTTGGCATTTTGGCTTTAAATTTGAATGTTGTAGAGTGTAAAAATAACGAGTTGTTCTTTGTAAAACGTTATTTGTTGTTAATTCTATAAACTGGTGGCAATAGCATCAAGAGTGACAACTCATACTTATATATGATAGTCTATGAAGGTTATTACAATCATACAAATTTACATTCTTGCATTATAACTTTACTATTGGTATCAGGATAGTTACGCTCAATTTATTAGTGATATCATAGGGATACTTGAGTGGTTTTTGCAGGATGGAACAATATGCTTCAGTTTCAAGACCCCTTTGTTGAAAGGCGTCAACAATTATATGTACTAGAAAGCCAGAATACAAGTGTTCATAAAATCATTAGATAATGATGGGATGCTATGGAGAACAGTTGGACTCCGCCATTGATGATGGTTCAAGGTAAGGAAAGGAAAAAGCATGTGGCTCAATGCAATGGCGGAGGTAGGATTAAAATTTAGTGATGTCCTTATACGAAATTTAATATTACTTTCAATGATATAGAAATATAAATATAAGTTACATAATTTGAAAACGTTGTATAATTTTTTCTTTGTCAATGCTATAATTTCAAACACATCCATTTTAATAAAGTAATCAAACAAACATTCATTAAATTATCTCTCATTCGATTGCGCAATCTATTCCTAGTATTCTTTACTATCTTCATTGTTGAAAAAACTCTTCTAATACTTGTAGTCCCCCACTGGTAATATCAAACCTAATTTCATAAGTAAAAAAATTAATGGATATACACTATTTTTCTTTGTCTCCACTAGTTTTTAGCAAGAGAACCAACATCTTGGATATTAGAAAATGAAGAGTTAGAGCACATAGTGCTAAAATATCTACAGGTGAAAATGTAAAGGATAAAATTAAGCCATACGAACAAAGATTTCCTTATCTAAAGTTGCAAGTGAGTCCATTAAATCGAGACATGCCACACAAAGAATTAAAAGTTAATTATTGAAATAGTCCCTTGACTATGACAAAACGACCAATTGGTTAAAACTTTTAAAGTTGAGAGACTTAATTGGTTAAAAAAAAAAGTCATTGATCAAACTAACTCTTACTCTTTCTTCATTGCTTTCTTTTAATAATTTTTTTTTATTTTAAAATTTAACCTTTTTGTGTTTAATAGTTCTTTTAATGTAACTTTTAAATATATAAATTTTATATACTAATACTAAACTTTTTTTATGCGATGCGTGACGCCCAGGCAGACGTGCCCTCGGCCTGACGGCTTCAGGCGCAACTTGCGTTCAAAGACTCCATAGTTCACAGGATTCTGCAATTCACACCAAGTATCGCAATACACTAATACTAAACTTAATACGTAGTATTATAAAAAATTAAATTAAAAATAACTTCAATCAACAAAATGGGACTGAGGGAAGATATCTTATGCGTCCACTATTTTGCAACTATTTGCAACTGACGAACGAGATTTGTTCTAATCCTCACTATAATCCTTTATATATATATATATATATATATATATATATATATATATATATATATAAATAACAGGACACTAGCATTGATTAGACCAGTAAAACTTGTCTCAATTCTCAGCTCAAATTGAAATAGCAAAAGCAGTTTGTTGATACAACTAATAATTATTTGGGTATTTCACTGAGAGAGATAAGTAACCAAATTTGGGAACTTTAAGGATTTAGGGTACTAGATACAACACAAAACTGTATAAGAACCTGTTCAAGGTTCAATTAAACCCCAAAGGCCCAAAGAGATACATAGCCTTAGTCTTCTGGGAACTCAGCAGGAAATATCTTTACCAAATAGTTCAGAAATTCCCTTTGTAGGGTCTTGCTGTTTCACAATCGACTCTCCCACCAAAACCTGCAAAGACACCAAATGTGAAATGATCGTTAAGTGGTAACAAGCTTTGCTTCATCATCTGAAAATTCCCATTATTTGGTTTGAACACTTTGATGGGAGGACATGCAGACAAGGTGCGAACTCCTCATTACTGTCCAATTGTTCAGGCCAAAAGTACAAGCATGGAGGAGTCCTGTGTGCAATACCCAAACCCACCCCCATCAGTGTGTGTGTAGTGTAAGTAATATTATTGTAGGTTCACAGTATTAGCACCAGTTTATCTCGGTCAACAAAATGTCCATCTTTCTCTATTCCATTATTCCAATTTTTACCCCTTACTAGTAGAAGGAAAGGGTCTATAGTTATTAGCAATCAAATGATTCAAAAGTAATATAGAATTTATAAGACAATAATTTCACAGCTTACTGCTCTGCAACCAGCTTCTTGTACATATGCAATATCAGCAGGAGTAAATAGTCCAGATTCCCCAACAACCTACGGAACCAAGCATAGGAAAATATAAATAAATAAAGGTTGAGAGAAAAACTATAAAAGGACAGGATGCAAATAAAATATTTCTTACAATTATGCCCTTCTCACGGATCTTTTCCCCACGTTCTCCTTGAAGGAGTTTCTTTGTGTTGCTAATATCAACTTTGAAAGTTCCTGTCAAAACACAAAGTGCAACTTGTTGGCAACAACATTTTAAGGTATATAGCATATCGCATGAAATGCTTAATGCTCAATTTCAATCCTCTTTAGGTTGTTTTTGGTTTTACTACACCCCCTAGAGATGCATTTATTTCTCATTCCATCCCTCCCAAAAATTATTAAATTTGAATATTAGTATTTTACACAATTGATAGTGCATGTTTGGCTCAGCTTATTTTAAAGCTCGTCTACTTCAAGAAAACTTGTTGGCATAATTAAGAGGGAAAGCCTCATGTTAGGCCAACATTTTTACATAAAATACTTTTCAAAGTGCATGTTTAAACATTATTTGCTGGTTAACAATTACTATTTGATGTGGAAAAACTTTAGGTACTAAAGCATTAGTCTTTACATGTAAGAATAATATATACTAAAAGATAAAACAAAATAACAATTCTGCAAAATGCCATGAAGTATGCATATATGTCAAATTAGAGAAAATACCTAGGTCTCTGTTATTGATGCCAACCAGTTCAATCCCATCTATTCCAAGCACACGATCCATCTCCCTCTCATCATGTACCTAGAAGATGGAACACCAAAGAAGGAATTACCTAGTTACTTTGAACATAATGAGATGCTTATTTCATTTCACCACAAAAACTCAATAGAACAGAAACAATATTAATAAATACTCCATTTAACTGGTCTTTTGACTCTTTGGATTAATATTAGCAATTTGTTTAATCTTTTCACTTTTTCAGATCACAAATACTACTTATTGCAACAAATACAATTCAACTTGCCTCAACAGGTACCAGTTTGATATTAAAAATTCATCTATAAACTGCAGTGGGGTTTGTGTTTGTGTATGCAGGATAAAAGCAGCAGCATACTAGGAGGTGCTATTCTGATCATGAAAATCCATCAATTCTTCAAGTGGCACAAATTATCAGAAGATAAAAAGCATAATTTGAAGATTAACTCATTCATAATGTTTCATGTACACATGATTATCCAAGGTCCCATACCCCAACTTTGCCCTTACCAAAAGTGAAGGGGATGTCACCCTGTGGGTGGTGGGATGCAGTGCAAGAGATAAGGATATGAGAAAGTATTAAACAAACCTCAACAAGTGCAGTCATCCCAAGCAATTTGCAGATCTTAATCATATATTTTATATCAAGATCAGGTAAAACAGCGGCAATCAAAAGAACTGCATCAGCCCCTTTGGTTCGAGCATAGTAAAGTTGCCATGCGTCTATAATAAATTCTTTGCACAACAAAGGACACTGCATTATTGTTGAGTGTTAGGAAGGATTCAAAAAACAGAGAAGGAATTGAATATTCTTTTAAAGATGTTATGTGCACACTAAGCTAAGGGCATACCGTCACTCCAGCATTCCTTATAGCCTCAAGGTTTTCGAAGCTTCCCTAATTTTCCAAAAGAATGTAAAAAACCAGCCTAATAAATATGTACTAATATTTAAGCAAGCCTAACAGCTCAAATATTAATCTTTACCTTAAAATACTTCTCATCAGTCAAAACACTAAGGCATGCTGCTCCACCTTTCTCATAAGCTTTGGCAATTTCAACCTGTCATGGAAAACATCACAAAGCAGCTGAGTTAACTAGAATCATTTAATTTATGATGTATATAGATGGCATATATTCTAGTTGATGGATAGGATCACCATTGAGTATCAAAGGCAATGTCCAAGGTTGGAATTCCTATCCAATGATAGAATTAGATTGCACATTTGATTAAAGAACTTGATAAAATAAATAAATGGTTGTGCCATTATATGTTTACATATGCACAAACATTTGTGACTCATTCAAATGGTGCAGTGATGCATTGAAAATATCAGTGCTTAATATTTGTCTTTCCCATTCTAAGCTTTTAAGAATGCGAGAAAGGAAGAATGAAACCTCAGAAAATCAGATTTTGGAATTTGATTTTAGCTAAACATGTTCAAATTTTATTCTCTCCTTATTCAAGTATTGGCATTTGGCATAATGACTACTTTTTATATAGACACAAAAGATAAGAGCTTTTGACCTTTTCTACAAATAATAGGTCTAAATTTGGGGTGAACTAGCATAGTTAAAATTAGTAGGAGACTGGAAGAAAAACGCATATATAGTCAGATGATATGTGCTTTGTAAATGGAAAAATTTCCCATTTTTCTAGTAATGGCATCACCTTAAAGGTCTTGCCTTTGAATGTTCTCTCTCTCTCTATAGTCTCTCTCTCTCTCTCTCTCTCTCTCTCTCTCTCTCTCTCTCTATATATATATATATATATATATATATATATAGTATTGGATCATACCTCCTCAGTGCCTTGATATGATCCATACTTTTCCCCCTCCCAAAAAATAAATAAATAACATCCTTGAAAGAATATAGCAGAGCTTATTTGTCCCATGTGAAATTCTAACTGCAATTAATTTTATTTCTTAATTTCATGCCAAACTACTCATAGCAAATGATTAAAGGTTGCTATTGCATAATAAAGCTAATTGAGGATGAGATAGAGCAATAGTGTTAACTATACTAAAGGTAACTTCCTATGAGCATTTGGTATCTTTTTCTTTCACCTGAAGGTTGTGGTTGCAGCAGATACTACATTTTTTCAATATATATGATGAGTTTCAAAAAGTTCCAGTTCCCCATCCCTCAATTGCTATTTCTGTTCCTTTCATTACATCTTCCTTCTGATTTTATTATTTCAGTTTCAAACAATTTATATCCAAATAGATTCCACCATGCTGTGTTTCAAGGAAAATGAGTTATGCATCTAATCTTTGTCAGCTATCACTTTCTCAGATAGAAATGAGTTGGCCAAAGAAAATAAGACACTGAAACCTTACAGGATCAAAATCTTCTCTCAATATCCCTCTGCTTGGAGAAGCCTTCTTCACTTCAGCAATCAAGCCAGGCAATCCAGTTCTAGAATAAGATGCCTTAAGAGCACCAACAAAATCTCGAGCAGGCGGTGCTTCTGCAAGTGCTGTCCTCAACGTGCCAAGATGCCTTCTCTCCTTCATCTGTTAAAAAATATAATCAAGGCAATCAAACCAATCAACACAACCAAATCCTCATAAGCACTTCACAGTTCATAACAAAGATACATTATTCCAAAAGTCAAACAACCGCCATTCAGAAATTCAATCAAAGGGTACCTCAGACACTTCCTTTTCCTTGTTCCAAACAATCTCTTCTAGAATGTTCCGAGGTGTGTTCCCTTCGTTCTGCAACCGAAACTCGAAAGGGCCAACGTAATGCAACGGCGGCCCTGTAGGCGGCCTTCTCCGAATCATTATACCCTGGTTAGCAGCAACCTCATCCTGGAGCCTCTGCACTTCCCATTCCTTGATTTTCAGGGCATCTGCTTCCGATATATTCGATTCAGGAAGCGTTGCGGACTCTTCCTTCAAGTCAGGCTAAAAAAAGGAACAAATTACCGCTCTTGCTCTAACCAAATTTCAGAATAAAAAACGGCGTTTTGGCATCCAACAAAGAACGAAGAAGAAAAACGAAAACCTAGTACCTGTTGAGCTCGAATTGGAGAACAAGATAGGGAAATGCGTTTCGGATTAGACATGAAAGCCCCGGCCCGGGAGAAGCCGAACCTTTTGGGTGTGAGATTGATTGGGGTTCGAAATGAGACCGCCGGTCTCACCCTCGCCGCCGGTGCGGTGGTTCTGAATTGCAACGAAGCTTCCATCAGTGAAACTGGACAAGCTTTGACTGAGAGGATTAAAATGGAGTTGGGGAATTTGGATTTTTTTTAGAAATTATTTTTCTCGTTCTGGGGAGCGTTTTGTGGTGTGTGGACCCGCCCGAGCTGGGGTCCACAGATCAATGTAATTAGCAAATTCATTATGAATTATGATTAATGGGGATTTGATCCTGGGGAATAATAGATTAGTACATCTGGCCAAATACGGAGTATTTAGGAAACCTTGGTATTATGTTGTTTTGTTTAATTTATTTTTTATTTAAATTTTGATCAATATGTTCTCTTCTTTTTTTTTTTTTATTTATTTATTGATGTATAAAAAAATTATAATTTAATTAAATATATACATTTATATAATATATTATATTTATTAAATATAAATATTAAATAATGTGCAAAGAGTATTTTTTATTTTTGCAATATAAAAGCTACTCCCAATAGTATGAGAATAACTAATACTAAAGGCCCTAGAAATAGCTATTCCCTTTGCAAATGTAATAGCTCATTTTTAGGAATGTTAGTCCCATGACAAAGGGAACGAAACAAACATTGGATAGAGGTTATTCCAAAGAATGTTATTCCATTACTGACTTATTCCATGAGCCAAACATGCCATTAATAATCATTCTCATTTCATCCTACTACCAAACATATAAAATAGTAAAAATACTTTTACCAAAATTATTACTATCACCAAGTATTTGATACTCATTCCAATTCTGATTCCCGTGTGTGAACCAAACACACCATAAAATCATATGCTAAAAATACAAATCCATCCATAATAACTATATGAGGGACTCTCCTATGAAATGGGTCGGGTCAATATGAATATGTAAAATTTATACTAAAAAATGTAATACTAATTGTTTTTTTTTTTAAAAAATGTAATACTAATTAGGAATAAAGAATTTGTTACTTTTAGGGGGCATTTGGTTCATGGAATCTTGAATTACCCCAGATAATATGATTACCTCCAGTAAGGTAATGTGAGATTTTGGGAATGTAAGATTACCTTATGTGTTTGGTTTGAATTGTAGAATATAATATTACCTTGTTTGGTTAAGGGTTATAATTTAAGTTATATAGATAATTTACTATAATGTCCTCAATAATACACACACATATGCGTGTGTATTTATTTATTTATTTATATGTATAAATGTATATCGATACTTAAATATTAAAAAATAATTATATAAATAAACACACATATATATATGATTATATAAACATATATTTATATATTATTATTGTTCTAATAATTATAATTATAATAATTATTATTCTAATTATTATTATTATTATTATTATTATTATTATTATTATTATTATATAAGGATTGGTTAACATGGGTAAAGTTGGAATGATTCAAGGTAATTTAAGATCACCTAAAAAAAATGGGGTAATCACATTATCTTGAAACAGTACCGCCACATCAGCTTTGAGGTAATATAACATTACCAGGTAATCTCATAATTGAACCAAACAAAGTAATATAAAATTATCAGACTCATATTACCTAAGTAATCCAAAAACTATACAAAAGTCAATTAAAATCCATCATTTTAAAAGTCTTTGAAAGTCTTGATTGAATACACCCTCTTAAGATGACTTGAACCAAATGGCCCCTTAAGGCCGGAGAGGTGTAATACTTTTGAAGAAAAAATGTAATACTTTTTAAATCAAAATGTAAAAGTATTACATTTTTCTTCAAAAAGTATTATACTTTCTCAAAGTAACAAACACTGTTAGCATTAAAATTTTAAATGGATTGATTAATGAGCTATTTGGCTTTGATTGATAATTAATTACTTTAATTAATTAATTAGTCTAATATTTATTTAATTGGGTTAATTAAATGGCCCATTAAATAATTAATTGGTTTAATTATTTGATTAAATGTAATTTGATGTTGGATTGTTTAGCCCAAATTCAAGCAATATATTTAATTGTTTGGACCAAGCTATTGGATCAATTGGGTTGCTCAAATTGACGGGCTTTGACTTGATTTGGCCCATTAAGAATACATGTGGATCATATAATTTTTGGAAAGATGTGGATATCATAAATCAGTTCAAAAATATAAAATCATGAACCTATAGTGTCCAGGTACATTCCTGGTATTTAATTCAAAATATTAAATTAAATCCAAAGGGATATGGTTGTTAGATTTTCTCTACACACCCACCACTATAAATAATGGTTTCATTTTCAAGGAAAGGGGCTCTAAAGATCTGCATATCGAAGCTCTGCCGAAATCTCGCCAGGATATTGTCTGGAACACGTCGTAAGCCCTTCTTTGAAGATCAAGCTGCATATTAGCCCTTCACTGAAGAACAAGCTACTTAACTCCGGAGGCCCTTCAGCGAGGAACACTTCCAGTTCGGCATACTCCAAACTTGACATACTACTTCCAGTTCAGCATACTCTGAACTCGGCACACTTCCACTTCGGCATATTCCGAATTCAATACACTTCCAGTTGGTATACTTCCAATTCGGCATACCCCGAATTCAGTACACTTCCAAGTTCCAATTGGCATACTTCCAATTCAACATATTCTGAACTAGACACACTTCCAATCGGCATACTTCTAGTAGAGAATAAGAGGACTTCTATACAGAGATTGTACCATTTTTCGTTTGATACATACTACTTCTTGTAACCGATACTTTGAATTTTAAATATATACAATTCAAGTTTTTCGCGTTTACAAACACATTATTCTTGATTAGTATTACATTTTCAATATAAGTATTACATTCGATCTTAACCCGATCCGTCTTACAGACAAAAATCAATGAGACGGTCTCACACAACAATATACATTCAAGAGCAACAACATATATACCATAAATTCATATTTAAAACAGTAATTTTTAATAGACTGTAGATGGAATAAAGAAAACCCAGAATTCCTAAGTCCAGTGGCGGCTTGTAATATTGGTAAATAGTTGTTGTAGCATCCTTACACTGTGTGGATCTTCCAGCAAATTAAAGGCATTTGGAGTGGAAACACATATAAGAAGCAATTGGTTTTACACAAAAAAAAGATATATATTGATGAACAAAGTGATCTGCTGATGAAGAAACAATATGCAGACATGAGTATGTGTGCAGTATCTGTGCAATATATGTGGCAACATTTCACTGAATCGATTCGGTATTATTCACACATCTTTTTTAGCAGATCCATATTTAACAATAATCATATATATATATATATATCAAATACGTGTGAATTAAAAATACAGGAAATTAGAACATGTTAAATTGAGTCAATGAAATCCTAAAACCGGTAAATGACCTGTAATAGCAGTGTTTGTCTTACAATAAATAGCAATGCAATGCAAACGACGCAAACAAGAATTTCTACGCAAGGAGTCGTGTGAGAGAAGAATAAAATCCAGCCGGTTGAAACTGCAACAAAAGAATAGGAATGCAATGAAAATATGTAAAAGGCTTTATATTATCAATTACATATACATATATATATATATATAGAATATTAATCAAATGTGGCCGTGCTCTTAGGTGTGGCCGTGCGGTCACACACCACTCAATGTTACGCACTCAATGTTAAGACACACACAATGAAAATATACAAAAACACCATAAACACACCACACACCCAAAATAATGCACCATAACTCCCATGTCCCTAATGGTGCATTTGCTAATACTGTGTGGTGTATATTTGCATACCTAGTGGTGTGTTTTTGGGTGATGCGTCTCTAACGATGCATATTTGTGTGGTGCATTTTCTAACACTGAGTGGTGTATATCTGTATATATAGTGGTGCCGCACTGTTCACACCTACTGAACATGATATATATATATATATATATATATATATATATATATATATATATATAAGGAATGGTTAGGGCTAGTAGTGTTGGTTCCTATTTCTTTTGAGTCCATTAATATAGATGAAGGCCATGCTTTTCTTCCTTTACTCATAGGGGGTGTAGTCGTTATTATAGTCATCTTTTGCGCTTATCTTTACCTCATTCGTCATTTCGGGAAGATGAGGATAATTTTGCATCTTTCTTGACTTTGCCACTTTTTAGGTAAAAAAAGAAGTAAATTGAAATAGAAATTCGAATAATACCTGCCTTCTATCTTTGACATCCGAAGATTATTTTTTACCCGAGTCTCTAGTTGTACAAATCGTATATATCCTATGGAGGTCGCAAGCTCAGGGCAAAATATTGAATTTATTCTTAGTCATTCTATTGTTATGTTACGTTGTTGATCATGCCATTAGTTTTCTTGGCTTATGTGCTCGTTTTTTATATTTTGGTATTTGTGCATTAGTTTTTTATTTTTTATTTTTTTTTTTAATTTTTGAGATATGTATTTGTGCATTAGTATGTATGGCACCTGCCTGGACTTTCATAATAGATTAGTAGAATAGTTATTTTGGCATTTTAATATGTAATTTGTCAAAATTCAGATATTTCATAAAGTTACATCTAATTACTAACATCTATAAGAGATGGTTCACGTGCAAAGTTTCTCTCAGGTGAAAAATAGGATGAGAATTGAGCCGTTGATACATTAGATTTATAAATATATCTATGTATTCTCCACACTCCTATAAACATGGATGTCAAAAATAATAAAGACGCAAGATGAACTCACAGTGGACGCAAGATGAACGCATAGTGCTCGTGAACGCACAATGTACGCACGATGAACGCACAGAGAGTATGCACGACGAACCCTAATGTAAAGAATAATAGGAAGTTATTTGTTTTTCTTACTCAATTTATAGGAATTAAGATTCTTTCCATTTCATTAGTGTGCATCCTTTGGTGTTTTAGTAGGTTTCGCACTCTTTTTTTTTTTTTTTTTTTTTTTTTGAATGCCACTCTTATTTCTTTTGGCATCAATTTTACTTGGTAGAATTGATTCAGGATGAGTTAATGAGTTTCGTAACTCTATGTGTGTGTTGATACGAGAGCATAGATATTGTCTTAAATTTAGGGTGGATTTTGCTATATTTCCCCAACTTATATGGTTAGGGCTAGTAGTGTTGGTTCCTTTTTCTTTTGAGTTCATCAATATAGATGAAGGCCATGCCTTTCTTCCTTTAATTTCCTCGTAGGGGTATAGTTGTTATTATAGTCACCTTTTGCGCTTATCTTTACCTCATTCGCTATTTCGGGATGGGGAAGATAATTTTGTCATCTTTCTTGACTTTGCAACTTTTTTAGGTAATAAAAAAAGTAAATTGAAATAGAAATTCGAATAATGCCTACCATCTATCTTTGACATCCGAAGATTTTTTTTTTACCCGAGTCTCTAGTTATACAAATCGTATATATCCTATGGAGGTCGCAAGGTCAGGACGAAATATTAAATTTATTCTTAATCAATCTATTGTTATGTTGTTGATGCCGTTAGTTTCTCAGCTTATGTTCTCCTTTTTTATATTTAGGTATTATTTGTGCTTTAGTTTTTTAATCTATTAATTTTTAGATAGGTATTTCTGCATTAGTATGTATGGCACTTGCTTGGACTTTTGTAATAGATTAGTTGAATAATTATTTTGGCATTTTAATATGCAATTTGTCAATATTCAGATATTTAATAAAGTTACATCTAATTACTAACATCTATATATAAGGGTGATGGATATATGGTTCATGTGCAAAGTTTCTCTCATGTGAAAAATAGGATGAGATCTGAGTCATTGATACATTAGATTTATAAATACATCAATGGATTCGCCGCACTCTTATAAACATGAATGTCAAAAATAATAAAGACGCGAGATGAAAGCACAATGCACGCACGATGAACGCACAGAGAGTATGCACGACGAACCCTAATGTAAAAAATAATAGGAGGTTGTTTGTTTTTCTTACTCACTTTCTAGGAATTTGGATTCTTTCCATTTCATTGGTGTTTTAGTAGGTTTCGCGGTCTTATTTCTTTTGGCATCAATTTTACTTGGTAGTATTGATGCAGGACGAGTTAATGAGTCTCGTAACTCTGTGTGCGCGTTGATACGAGAGCATAGATATTGTCTTAAATTTAGGGTGAGTTTTTCTATATTTCGCCAGCTTATATGGTTAGGGCTAGTAGTGTTGGTTCCTTTTTTCCTTTGAGTCTAATATAGATGAAGGTCATGTCTTTATTCCTTTACTCGTAGGGGGTACGTGTAGTTGTTATTATGGTCACCTTTTGCTCTTATCTTTACCTCATTCGCCATTTCGGGATGAGGAGGATAATTTTGTCATCTTTCTTGACTTTGCCACTCTTTTAGGTAATAAAAGAAGTAAATTGAAATAGAAATTCGAATAATGGCTATCATCTATCTTTGACATCCGAAGATTTTTTTTATACCAAGGTTACGGTGAAATATGCCGTTAGTTTCTCGACTTATATTCTCCTTATTTGTGCATTAGTTTTTTATTTTTCATTTTTATTTTTGAGATATGTATTTGTGCATTAGTATGTATGGCACTTGCTTGGACCTTTGTAATAGATTAGTTTTTTGTTTTTCATTTTTATTTTTGAGATATGTATTTGTGCATTAATATGTATGACACTTGCCAGGACCTTTGTAATAGATTAGTCAAATTTATGGCCGATTTTTATATTTTTGTGGCCCTGTAAATAATTCTGACCATACCAAACGGGTAATCTTGGATTTGAACATCTGCTCTCCAGTATGAAATACAATAGACTTGCATTTTTACCATTTCTCCATTTAGAATCTTTTATTACTGATTGCAAACTTTTTATTTTTTAATGTCTTAACTAGCTAAGTAAAAATTAAATATTGGGCCCTCAAAAATTTGGGGCATTGTGCTGTAGCCCAACTTGCACAACCCAAATTTCGGCCCTAAGATTAGCGGAATAATTATTTTGGAATTTTAATATGAAATTTGTCAATATTCAGATATTTCATAAAGTTACATCTAATTACTAAAATCTATAAGCGATGGTTTACGTGCAAAGTTTCTCTCAGGTGAAAAATAGGATGAGATCTAAGCCGTTAATACATTGGATATATAAATATATCTATGGATTTTCCACACTCCTATAAACATCGATGTCAAAAATAATAAAGCCGCAAGATGAACTCATAGTGCATGCACGATGAACATACAGTGCACGCACGATGAACGCACAGTGCACGCACGAAGAATGCAAGTGCACGCACGATGAACGCACATAGTATGCACTACGAACCCTAATGTAAAAAATAATAGGAAGTTGGTTGTTTTTCTTGCTCAATTTCTTACTATTTAGATTATTTCCATTTCATTGGTGTGCATTCTTTGGTGTTTTAGTATGTTTCGCGATATTATTTCTTTTGGCATCAATTTTACTTGGTAGAATTGATGCAGGACGGGTTAATGAGTCTCATAACTCTTTGCGTGCGGCGTTGATACGAGAGCATATATGTTGTCTTAAATTTAGGGTGGGTTTTGCTATATTTCCCCAACTTATAAGGCTAGGGCTAGTAGTGTTGGTTCCTTTTTCTTTTGAGTTCATCAATATAGATGAAGGCCATGCCTTTCTTCCTTTACTCATAGGGGGTGTAGTTGTTATTATAGTCACCTTTTGCGCTTATCTTTACCTTATTCGCCATTTCGCAATGAGGAGGATAATTTTGTCATCTTTCTAGACTTTGCCAATTTTTTAGGTAATAAAAGAAGTAAATTGAAATAGAAATTCGAATAATGCCTACCATCTATCTTTGACATCCGAAGATTATTTTTTACCCGAGTCTCTAGTTGTACAAATCGTATATATCCTATGGAGGTCGCAAGGTCAGCGCGAAATATTGAATTTATTTTTAGTCAATCTATTGTTATGTTGCTGATGCCGTTAGTTTCTCGGCTTATGTTCTCCTTTTTTTATATTTTGATATTTGTGCATTAGTTTTTTATTCTTTTACTTTTTAGATAGGTATTTCTGCATTAGTATGTATGGCACTTGCTTGGACTTTGTAATAGTTTAGTAGAATAATTATTTTGGCATTTTAATATGCAATTTGTCAATATTCAGATATTTAATAAAGTGCTTTCAAAAAAAAAAAAGATATTTAATAAAGTTATATCTAATTACTAACATCTATAAGGGTGATGGATGGTTCACGTGCAAAGTTTCTCTCCAGTGAAAAATAGGATTAGATTTGAGCCGTTGATACATTGGATTTATAAATATATCAATGGATTCTCCACACTCCTATAAACATGGATGTCAAAAATAATAAAGATGCAAGATGAACTCATAGTGCACGCATGATGAACGCACAGTGCACGGATGGTGAACGCACAGTACACGGATGGTGAACGCACAGTGCACGCACGATGAACGCATAGAGAGTATGCACGACGAACCCTAATGTAAAAAATAATAGGAAGTTGTTTGTTTTTCTTACTCAATTTCTAGGAACTTGGATTCTTTCCATTTCATTGTTGTGCATCCTTTGGTGTTTTAGTAGGTTTCCCGGTTTTATTTCTTTTGGCATCAATTTTACTTGGTAGAATTGATGCAGGACGGGTTAATGAGTATCGTAACTCTATGTGTGTGTTGATACAAGAGCATAAATATTGTCTTAAATTTAGGGTGGTTTTTGCATTATTTCCCCAGCTTATATTGTTAGGGCTAGTAGTGTTGGTTCCTTTTTAGGGCTAGTACTCAGAGGACCATTAGGGTATTAATTCTCTGTAATTTACTATCAATTTTATGAAAAACACATAGCGAATAGTTGAGAGAACCTTAGAATTGTAACAATCAATTGTATATCAGAATGTAGATTCACGGGCTCTGTGCATGAAACTTAATCAAATAAATGGTGCTCCACTGTACAGTCTGCAAATAAAGGTGACACAAAAGGCCTAAAATATTATGAAAGAAAAAAAACCTAGCAAGCCTAGAATACAATCATGGGATGTGTTTATTGGAGAAGACAGACAAACCGAAAAGAGACCATGATTTGCAAGTCCATAAGAGGAAGATGAGCACAGGTTTGCCCAGTTTAACAAGGTATCGACGATATGTAATTCTAAAATCAACTCACTCCAACTTAATAGATCGAGAATGAGAAAGGGTTATTTACAGTGCGAGAGGGTGGAAGCTCCAACGCAGGTCATAAAACGATTGGTGCAGCATAACGCAATTGTCATAACTAGTGTTCTTGGAAGCATCAAGATGACAGCTACTATTTAGTGGAATCTTGAAACGAGTATTACTCAGTAAAGCTTTATCCTTGTGCTAATGGTGTCCCGGCAAATTGGACACAAGTGAAGGTCTTGCCCGCACTCGCAACATGTCTGCAGAAAGAAGATATGTCAAAATGCATTCTCTAAATGGTTTGTGTTAGGATCAAACGCTTATCACTACGCCAAAAGTTAGGACAGACTGTTGGACTTGGCCCTTCAGGCCTCAGCCCAACAATTCTAGCCTTAACTGCATAGTTTTCGTGACCTGGCTTTGATACTACTTGTTAGGATCAAATGCTTACTACTACCCCAAAAGGTATAGCTCGTAGCAAAGGCGAAACTTTATTTCCTTGTACCGCCACATTTTTGAGAGGCAAGGTGCTGGACTTGGCCCTTCAGGCCTCTGTCAAGTCCAACAATCACCCTAGCCACCTGGGGCTGGACTTGGCCCTTCACTGGCCTCCACCCAACAGTTTCAATTAAGGAAGTACACAAATCAATGAAACTATACCTGGTGTCCACAACCGAAAGCCATATCTTTTGGATTTGTAATGCAGATAGGACAAAGCTGTAAAAATGAGTGGACTAATCACTGATAATGATTTCATAGGAAAACTGGGCAAGTCTAAAAAAGTGCAGCATGTAAGGTAGGTTCAACCTTTAAACTTAAAAACCTTTGTTAATGTCTTACGAATAGAAGATAAAATACTTCAAATTATGAATTAAATACAGAATTGGAGCTAAAATTTATTCAAGAAGAATGTATTTACATGGTTGTCGGAAGAACTTGGAGGTTGACTCGTCTGATAAGATGAATCAGGTCTAGAATAAGAAGGTGCACTTGGACCAGAATAACTCTGTGAAGGTTTTGCAGTCCTAGAAGAATCTGCGCCGTAACGAGGAGGGGGAAGAGGCACCCTATCAATTTCCTTCCCTCGACTTGTCCTGCTCGAAAAATGCAAATAAATATGTTCAATGCACATGCGGGACAATAGGTCAAAATAGACAACTTTGACTTTTACCCCAATATGTTGAGCTCTAGCGTAGCTCTATACTGAGCCGGTATTTCCATCAATGCTGAAAGGGCAAACTCTGCTTCTTTTCTGGATCTATCCAAATTTTTTGACATTATTTCTGTGAAATTCACAAACTAAAGTGGACGAGACGAAAAGGTGTCAATTCAATACAAAGCTGCATAAACCTGAAGACAGAAGAAAATCATTGCCAATAATATATAATAATATGAGGTTTTCTTACCTGGAAATTATCAAAGGCTCGTGCAGGGATATTATCGTCAAATTCCCTCATCATGTCCCAGGGGCCATCACCAACTCCAACCAAGACAATTGACAAAGGATACTCGCTACAAACAAATAGATATAATACTTAAAAAGCAGATAGGTAAGGGCAGTACAGTCAAATAATACAATTACTTTGTTCGTTACCTTGCTTTGACTATTGCTTCAACAGTTCTCTTTTCCTGAGGGCTTAGTTGACCACGTCCAGTATCTACACTTCTTGTCACCTATAAAATTTTATATGATGATTTTGAGAAATCATTCTAGATGTTGTGCATGATATAAAAACTACATCATATAGTCGGTGAATAAACACCCTTGGAGTAACTAGATTGTAAAGGTGACATTAACACTAGACAGCTCCACATTTAGAAAGCGTTTGATAGCCATGAAAGTTCAAAATTTCCTGGGAATTTAAAAGGAGGGAAAATTATTCCCACGTTTGGTGCAAATTTGACTTAGGAAAGTTCGAGTCTAATTCCATGATATCAAGGAAAGTAAATCCCACCTAGGGAAGGTAGGATTGTTTTCCCCGAGTGACTGAGAATCTACCAAATTTATTCAATTATATATTTATCCTTTTTGGCACCAAAAAGGGATAAAACAAATTCTTCCATAACACGAAATTCTGAAAGGCAATGCAAACATACACATCATGAAAGAAAATGACCATATTTTGTTACTAGAAAGATGCATTTTACCTGCCCATCAGCGATAATCAGTAAGACATGGTACTGACCACCGCTTTGTTCAACAATAGTGATGGCCATTTCAATAATTGGCGCAAAAGACGTTGGCCCTGTAAAAATAAAGAAATATGGTGATACATTTATCAAAAAAAAAAAAAATCATCAATAAAAGCAATGAGAATGAGCAATTGACTAGATGCAGTACCAGCAAGTCGTAACTGAGGGACCAACTCCCTATATCTACTCATAACCTCTTCAAATCCATTGCAAAACCTCTCATCCGAGAAGAAACTGAAAACTTCTTGGTCATGTGTGGAGGCTGCAAAAGAAGAGCCACATAAGAATATAAGATCTTTGTGAAGCAAAATAATGAGGGCACTGAAATATTGAATTATAAAAGAAAAATGAAATTTTAATTTATAAAAAGAAGTACCATCTCCAAATCCGAAACATGGAATTAGGTTATCTTCATCAAATTTTGACAATGTTCTGCCAATGATAGATATTGCTTGTTCATATGGGTTTGGCTCATTCCCAATATGATGCAAACTCTTTCGGTGGAATGACCTTGCACCTAATTTAGAGCATATTTTGCACAGGTTAAGAACTTGAACGAAAAATTTACGGAATAAGAAATCTGTTTATACCTGTCCACTCATTGCTCTTGGTGAAATCAATGCCAACAATTAGGTTTGAAGACTCTAAACCAGCACGAGCAAGGGCATCTGTGACCTGCACAAATGAAGGGAAACAGTATTTAAGACCCTATCACTCAGCAGAGGGAAAACCATATGAACAATGACATAAGGAAATATTGCACTTTTTGTCCCTAAGTTATAGGGTAATTGTAGGATTCATCCCTTCTTGGTCGTGTTCACTTATCATCCCTAAGTTATAATTGACATTGCAAATTTCATCCTTTTCCTAACAAAATATTAGGGACAAAATTTGCAACGTCAGCTATAGCCTAGGGATGAGAAGTGAGCACAACCTGTTAGAAAAAGAACGAAATTTGCAACTTCAGTTATAGCTTAGGGACGAGAAGTGTGCACGACCAACAAATAGGGACAAATCCTATAATAACCCTATAACTTAGGCACGAAAAGTGCAATTTTCCCATTATATAATTTTGAATTGGAGTTCAGAAAAGATAAATTGTTTCTAACAATGCAATACCTAAAGAAAGAATAACAAATTATCACTAATTCACTATAATACAGGGGGGGGGGGGAGAGAGAGATTTGTTCCTAATGATAGACATCAATTCATTCATGTAAACAATACTTCAAATAACCAATTCCTCACATCAATTGGTCAAAGATGGTGCAAATAGGAAAGCGTAAGTTACTTAATGATGAAAAATATCCACAGTTTGTTACAAAAAAGTTGTAGAAGAATGTATGCCTATGCTATGTAGCAGAAAATGCTCATGAGGAAGTGTAAAACTACAACCATTATATAATTCAAATGCTAGTGATAAATATGGGGAGATATACTACTGTAAAAATCATTTCTTATTTCTGTATTTTCAACTCGCACAAATGTAGTCCGCCCCAAACTTTAGCACTACAGTTAAGTAGTTAACTATACCTGACTCCAACTACCGGAGGAAGCAATTGGTTTTCAACATAAATAACACTACCATGCATCAAAGACAAGTCCCTTTAGTTCACCATTTTTCATTTGAAATACAATTATTAGTAAGTTAGCTCACCTGCTCCAAGGTGTGGTAATTATCTTCGATTTTTGAAAATTTCCTTTCCAGTCGTTTCCTTGATTCAGGAGGAGGGCCACCATATGTTTGATTAGGAGGTGGTGGTGCATAACTGTAGCTAGGCTGAGGATATGCTTGCGAATAACCATAATGCCCTGAATAAGCGCCACTGTTATAAGAGCCCGAGTTATAAGATGCATAGCGACCTGTAGCTGAGCGTTTTGAACTTTTGCCGCCCATGAATTCTTCACACTAAACAGATTCTGAAACATCAAACATGAGTCAAATCTCCCATTGCCAAAGAAACAAGCACTACCAAGATAATAGATGTATAAAACAAGGCATTGTCAAACAACCCTGGGACCGTGAATGTTAATGTTCGTTAGAATAGGTGAAGTATTCCTGAATTAAGTTTAAGAATGTTGCTTAAACTCAAGCCTGGGAAGCCTAGTAACATTGGGTAAAATTCTTGTTACTTTAGTTTCCTGGGAGTCCAAGAACCACACAGGATGATTCCTTGTAGTTTAGGAATGCTAGAGACTGCAGGATTTCCAGCTACTGCTCTATGTTTATACAAGAAGACTAATAAACTTTGATGTATCTAATATCACCTAAATCATCTAATTCCCATCATCCAAGCTCCAATTTTCAACATTTTCAACTAAAGAAGTTTCTTGGATATAATTGGTACACTTTGCAGTTCCAGAAAGTTGAAAAAGTAAGTGTGAAACAATGGACTACACCTAACTTTGAAGAAGTGGTCACATGAAAGTGATTTTCCATTCAGATTGACTTCCACAGAAGTCTCCCTTCCATTGGTTATATCTCTAATGGCCTGCATACCTCCCTTCTAGTCTTCTACAACTCCCCTAACCCACCCCCACTCCATAAATTCCAAAAATAAAAATGAAAGAGAGGAAATCTGGTTCAAGTGATAACAGGAAAGCAAACTCTTGTGCATTTTGCAATTGACTAATCCAATTATCCAGCCAAATGCAGAATAATTAATCACTAACAACCCACAAACCCATTAGGAATCAGAACAAAAAAAAGGATAGATGTATATATTTATATATTGCATGTTTTCTTATTAATGGACTATGAACCAAAGAATCAAACAAACAGGCTTTCCAATCCCTAATAATATAAGAATCCAAGCATATGAACATATTCAGAATATAGTTCCCCAGATTACAACTTGGAAAATTAAAGTAAGAGAAAAATGGGGTTCCAGGAAAATTTTATAAATAAAAAAAGCTAAAGATTCTGTCAATGTAAAAGCCACACAACATCAGTCCTATCAAAGGAAATCTTCCAAAGCTGCAATTTTTACCACTAAAAAAATATAAAAATTAACGGGTGTAAAACAATTCACAAAAGAAATAAAAACCCAGAAAACATCTGACCTTGATTTTAATCAGAACCCACAATTGAGAGCATCTCTTGACGGTGGAGAAAGGGAGAGAGAGGGGGGATAGAGTTGAAACATGAAAGTTGGTAGACAGAGAAAGGTAAGAGCTTTTCCCAGTTGGATTTGTATTCTACCTTTGATAGTGGGCCCAGTAAGGCTCATACCATAACGCAGTCTATGTTTTCCAGCTTACGTCTTTCCACTTACGCAGTACTCTCATCGTTACTTCCCCGAAGTTTCTCTCGAGTGAAATATACTATATTTTATGAAATTTTATCAAGGGAGATTACTTCCTTTCAAAAAACAAAATCATTGGAGATTACGTTTCACACTCAAACTTTTGACAGTTTGGTTTGCAGATTTGATCTAGTCGAGTAACCGATCAACGATGAAATTGTTTAACTACTTTATTAGTCCATATATGATATACTATTACAAAATGTTTAATTTTAGTGATGTATTATTAAAGAGTCACAATGTAAGACAGACTCGTGAATCTTAGGGTGTTGTATTCAATCAAGATTTTTAAACACTTTCAAAAACTTTTGATGGATTTTAATTGATTTTTGTAGAGTTTTTATAGATTATCCTAAAATTTTTTAAATTTTTATCAACTTTGTAGGAGTTTATAAAAATTAGTATGACAAACATTTATATATTTATTAAAAAAATTTCATATTAAAAAGTCTACAAAAGCTATTAAAACTCTAAATTGAATACACATTTACAAACATTCTATAACTTCTATTCATACATTATTCACGATAACATTCTCCTTGTAACAGTAAGTTTGGTTTACAACACCGATGTGATTGTGATCGTGATTATACACACAAACATCAGATATACACGTATTCATGTTTAGCATTCTGCTTTTGTATTATCAATTACATATGCTGATGGCTTATCGATTCATATGGTTTTGGAGAGAGGGAAGATCAAATCAAATTGATAATTCTTGTTATGATTTTTTGTAATAATTTTTGTTATGATTTTTTTTTAATAAATATGTATGAAACTAAAAGAGATAAAAAAAATAAAGAATATATAAATATTTATGAAAGATTTGAAACGTACCGTAAAATTTGATAGAAATTGATGAAAAATTTGTCTTGTTTAGATAGAGGAAAAAGTTTGTAGAGAAAGTTGTGAAAAGTTTGGGATTGGAGGGATGAGGGTTGGATTTCATCTATTTATATTAATGAAGAAAAAAGTTTACAGAAATCCTGATAGAGTCTATAAAAGTTGATAAGTTTTTAAATACCAATAAACTTTTAAAGACTATAAAAGTTTGAATTGAATAGTACCAGTATCCTTTGAAAAGTTTGAATCGAATACCTGTAGACTTTTAAAGTCTTTAAAAATCTAAATTGAATATCATTCTTATCCTGACTAAAACTATTTGTATCCTTATAAATACAAATAAGATATCCTCAGAACTATTGCTCTCATCTTTATGACTTATGAGTTATGATAGAAATGATAATATTTATTACAAAAAATTTAATATCAATTTAAAATAAATAAACTGTTACTTATAATAGATATAATATTATTTATATATGAAATTGTGATATTATTTAGCGTAAAATAATTGTTACTTTTTTTTTAACAAAAAAATGATTGTTACTAATGATAAATATTGTCATACTTATAATTGAAACTGTGATACGTACTTACAAAGTGTAATTCAAATGTAAATATTGTAATACTTATATGTGAAATGTTTTTTTTTAAAAGAAATTGTAATACTTATTGTAGAAAAATTTAATACTAATTTGAATTAAAAATAAGTCACTGCTTATGATAGACAATGTAATACTTATATGTGAAATTGTGATATTATTTAGGGTAAAATTGATTATTACTAATGATAAATATTGTAATACCTATAATTGAAATTGGGATACTTACACACCCAATTATCTACAACCCCGAACCGTCTCACGGACAATAATTCGTGAGATGATCTCGCATAAATTTTGCCTAAAAAAAGATAATTAAGTAAAATTATTAAGAGTGACAAACATCACTTATCTTATCTTATACTCTATAATAAAGCAGAAAAACTTTTGGTAAAGCAAAAATATTAACTTTCCCCTCCACTAAAAACTAGTACATCATTTGTATGCATTCTATGGAGTAGTTCTGAACTCATTTGTATGTGTGTGTGTATATATATCAATGTTGCAAAAATTTCGCCTAGGCGTCGATTAATCCCCGCCTAGGCACTACCGCCTAGCGTATCACCTTAATGGTGGTCTAGGCGGTTGGCTGGCTAGCGACCGCCTAACTTCCGCCTAGGACGCCTAAGCACCGCCTAGGATTCCTAGGCGCTGACTAGACCTCCTAGGCACCGACTAGGCCGCCTAGTCGGCCGATTAACTATTGTTCTTTCTTTTTTCCCTAATGAGTTATTTCACTCAAAACAACATCGTTTTGAGTAAAATAACCCTAAATTGTACAAGCTCTAGATATTTTTTAGGTTAATATTTAATATTTTAGTATTAACTATTAAAATATTATATAATTTCTAATTATTAGTCTTTAAAAAAATTTAAAAATACTTAAACAAATTTTTAAAAAATAAAAAATAAAATAAAAAATACACGAGCATCCATGTAATAATTTAATGGTCTAGATTGATTTAAGATTCTAAGTTAAAGTGTGTGCGAACAGTGATTAAGTGTGTGCAAACGGTGATTAAATGTGTGCAAACGGTGATTAAATGTGTGTGAACGGTGATTAAGTGTGTGCGAACGGTGATTAAATGTGTGCGAACGGAGTATGTGTGTCAAACAATCTAGACCATTAAAAGTTTTTAGATTGATGTACAAGATTTGATCTCAAATTATTTTAATGGTCTAGATTGATTAAGGTTCCAAGTTGAAGTATGTACGAACGGTGATTAAATGTGTGCGAATTAACGGAGTGTGTGTGTCAATCAATCTATACCATTAAAAAATATTACATAGATGCACAAGATCTGATCTCACGATCTTACTTAAACAAGTGATCTCATTGGAACCCTACCCTATAAATATATTACTTAAATATTACTTAAAGCCAGACCCTAGCTCAGACCCTCAAGAACAAAACTTTTGAACTGAGGGGTCTGCCAGACCCCTAGTCAGACCCTCAAGAACAAAACTTAAGGTGCGTCATTTTAACACTTAAAAAGGTGCGTTGTTCTAACACTTAAGGTGCGTTTTTGTATCACTTAAGGTGCGCCATTTTTAACCTATGCTTCTTTCTTCTGATCTAGACACACATTTTTTTTTCATTGATTTGAGTCATTGATCTAGATTTGATCAACGGCTCAGATCTAAACACATGATCACCTGGGAACATCCCTGCACCTGAACTCATCCCTCTATATATATATATATATATATATATATATATATATATATAGTATATGTACCCAAAAAAAAAAAAAAGAAGCTAGAGTCTGGCAAATGATATCAGCGCAATTTTCCTCCAAAAACTACATTACAAATATAAAAATATAAAATTAAGCATTAAAACTCATACCTATTTTCTTCTCATACCATTTCAACTTGAATTTATTTTATCTAGCTGAGACTGTCTGAACCCCATGCTCCGCAAGGCCATATTCAACTTAGTGTTACATTGTCTGCTAGCTTGTTTCAACCCATACATGGAGTTGTTTAGCTTGCAGACTTGACCACTTTGTTCCTTTTCAAAACCAAGTGGGAGCTGCATGTAGACTTCCTCCTCTAAATCTCCATGGAGGAAAGCATTATTGACATCTATTTGGTGAAGATGTAGCTGCTGCTATTGCCAAGAAAGTCCTGACTGTAGTCATTTTAGCCACTAGACTAAATGTATCCAAATAATCAATTCCAAGTGTTTGTGTGTATTCTTTTGCTACCAACCTAGCTTTATATCTTTCAATACTCCCATCAGGTTTATGTTTGACCTTATATACCCACTTGCAGTCTATAAGCTTCTTTGATGGTGGCAAATCCACCAATTGCCAAGTGTTGTTGTTCTCCAGTGCAACTATTTCTTCTTCCATGGCTTTTCTCCAGCACTCATGTTGCACCGCCTCCTTTTAGTTCTTAGGCTCATTATAACAAGTGATGTTCATTGCAAAAAACTAGAAGGAATGTGATAATCTGGCATAGCTCAGAACTTTAGTTATATCATGAAGTGAGGTCCTTACTATGGAGTTATGGCAGATGTAGTCCTTCAAATAGGTTGAAGTCTGCCTCTGTCTGGTGAATTTTCTGGCAACTGGTTGTTCATGAGGCTGCTCAGGTGAGGGAGGATCTGCCCCATGAACCTCAGAATCTACACCATGGACCTCCTCAGAACTTGCATTATGGACCTCAGAACCTGCATCACGATGTTAATATAATTGTTTGTTTCATTAGGTGGTTCCCCAGAACCTGTATTGAGATTGTAAGTGGCTGATCTATGAGGTTGTGGCTCAATTTCTTCTAGAGCACCATCAACAACATTATATATATTTACAAAGCATATAAATTTTCAATTGAAAATTTAACATTTATTTATTTTTACTTTAATCAAAATTTTATTTTTATTTTATGAAAGAGTTTGTTTTTCATTTGTATCTTACTTGATGTAAAATATATGCATTATTGACTTTTTGTAAACAAAAAAGTTCTTGTTTCATATATTTAATTATTATTGTAAGAATGTTAAAATTCTAACTTAAACATAAAAAGAAAATGATAGAAATAAAAATTATTTGCATTTACTATTGACTAAATTTAATACATATTTAAAGAAATTTATGCTAAAAAATAATTTGTTTTATCAAAAATAAAAATGTCATCTCCTAATAGTTATAAGATTTATATGTTTTTTTAATTCATTTCAATCATGCAATGTTATTATGTTTTTAGTGCATTTAATATTTTTCAATTGCGTATTATACTTGTTTTTAACTAGTATACATATGGATAAATTTTGGTTTGCAACAAAGCCTTTTTAATAATTGGCAAAAAAAAAAAAAAACTCTCAAATACTCTCTCCCTTTTTATTTCATGACGTGACAAATAATGATAAGTTATTTTTATCATGTGAGTATGAGATAAAAAAATGTCTAAATCAAATATTTGTGAGATGAATTTTAAGTTGAAAGTAAAAAATAGAAATTCACTATGGGGCTGTTTGGTTGACAGTATTTTAGAGGCAATTTAATTACAATTCAATGAATCCATAAATTACTGCATTTGGTAGGAGGAAATTGCAATTCCATCATAAAATCATGTTGGTTGTTGCGTTTCATATACTTTCATTAAAATAACAAAATACTTGACCATTTATTTTAATAAAATTAAAAAGAAAAATCACAAACATACTTGACCATTTATTTCAATAGAATCACAATTAATTGTTTGATATTAGCTCTGATATGCTCTGATCTACGGCTAGATGTGAGCCATCAAGAACAAATTAAGTAGAGTGTGTTAATATGTCTAATAACAATATAAAAATAAAAGAATATTTTTTTAGAATTTTCAAAAGCTACATAGAAAGCTACTGAAATCACAAGAAACATGCTTTATAAGTAGTCTTCCCATAGTACTTCTATGGTAAATATTTAGGGCACTGGAAATTACATTTATCAAAACCAAAGTTTTTGCTATTGGAAACGTAATATCCCTAGCAATATAAGAATTTTATAATTGAACCAAACTATATCATAAAGCACAATAGGTTCATTATTAGTACGTGACTAATGGCTTGGTTTGGAATTTTATCACAACATCATGGATAGGCCGCCAATAAAATTGCACCAATATTCATGATCTACTGTCAGATGTGAGTGATCAAAAAACAAAAAACAAGTTGAGCAGTTGATAGAATTGCAATTAACTGCTCTGATATGCTATGATCCTAGCTCTGATATGCTCTAATGCAAGCTTGTTAAGGCGTCACCTAGGCGTTTGGGCGGTCTAGCCAAACTGCCTAGTTGGCTCGCCTCGCCAAGTTTGGGCGTCGACCCGGGTTTTGTATTAAAAAAAATTTTGGAATTTCTTCTAACCCTAAAACAAGTAACATCTGCCAACGGACTCATTTCGCGACCTCACTGCCTACTGCCCACTACCCGACCACCATTTCCTCTCTACACTCGCCGACCACCAGTGCCGTGCCGCCAACCACTAGCGCCAACCACCAACCACTACCACGCACGGTATTGCTTCCCTATTTGTTTCTTGCATTCTTCTTTCTTCTTTCTTCCTTCTTTGTTTCTTTCTTTTCTCGGAATGCTGCTCTCCTCTGCTGTGTTTTTCTGCTTTTCTATGCTGCTGCCTTCCACATTTTTTTGGTTGTCTTGTACACTTGTTTTATTCCTCTGCTCTGCCACAATTTTTATTCTTTGAAGTTTGAAATTCTCAGGCAGTATTTTTTGATGTTAAATATTTCACTCAGTTCACTGTTAATGTGTATATTTAGGAGTTCATTTATGTTGTTTTCGATAGATTATGGACAACGAAAGTACTGAAATTACTTATGATCCATCAAAGGATCCTAAGCGAAAGGCTAATTCTAAAGATCCCGGGTGGAAGTATGGGTTTTGGCTGGATTTGAGTAGAAAAGATTTGATCCAGTGCAATTTATGTGGAAGACAAATAACCCAAGGGATAAAGAGATTAAAACAACACTTAAAGCCAAGGGTTATGGAGATGTTGTTGCATGTCCAAATACAACAACAAAAATAATAAAAGAAATGCGGGATTATATATTGAAGAATTCAAGGAACAAGCCGTTCACTTTGGTTGATAATGATGATGCCAATGATGGGGATGAAGGTCCACAAGATGTGTCATTGGAACCAACGCAATCATCATCCCACAACTCTGTTAGTTATCCTAGTTCGGGGACTAGTAGCAAAAGAAAGCAAGCAGCTTTGAGGTTTTCACAATCGCCATCAAAATCAATTGCTGCAATGGTTAGAAAAACCCCTGAAGAAATTGTGGATGAAAGGCATAGCAGGAGTTATCAAAAAATCCTTGAAGAATGTACAAAAAGTAAAGAGGAAAATGACATAGTAGCAATGCATGTTGCATATTACTTCTATGACTGTGGCATTCCATTTAATACTATAACTGCTAGGAGTTTTGAGGTTATGCTAGAGTTTGTTGCACAAATAAGTACATGGTGGAGACCTCCTAGCTATCATGATGTGCAGGTCAAACTCCTAGAGAGAGCATAAAAGGAAACAGACTTGTTGTTAGAAAATCATAAGACTGCTTGGAAGCGAGATGGGTGTACGTTAATGCCAGATGGATGGACTGACAGAAGAAATAGACACTTGATAAACTTCCTTGTCAATAGTCCGGAGGGGACTTTTTTCTTAGAGTCTGTTGATGCATCGGGTGAATCCCATGATGCTGCCATGTTGGCTAGATTGCTTGAGGGCAAGATTCAAGAAATAGGAAAAGAAAATGCTGTTCATATCGTAACAGGGGCTAACTATAAGGCAGCGGGTAGGTTGTTGGAAGAATAGATACCTTCCCTGTTTTGGACTCCCTGCGCAGCACATTGCTTGGACCTCATGTTGGAAGACATTGGCAAGTTGCTTGAGTTCAAGCAAAATATTGAAAGTGCTAGGCGGATCACTACGTTCATTTATAGGCACGGAAGGATTCTTAGTGCATGCTATGAGGGAGTTCACGGGTGGTAAAGATCTTGTGAGGCCTAGAGTCACAAGGTTTGCCACATCATTCCTTACCTTGCAAAGCTTATACAAGCAGCAGAAAGCGTTAAAAAGCTTGTTTGTTAGTGATCATTGGAGTACTTCTAAACTAGCAAACACAGAAGTTGGAAAGAAAGCTTATCTAATCAATATCATTAGATAAAACTTGTCATTTAGAATTATATTTAAAGATCTTAAATAAATGACTAAACTTTCCTTTTGGACATATAAAAATAGAATGCTATATGGATATAATCGAGATATTAATAATTGTATTTATATATTTTCTTATCTTTTTCAATGACAATAATATATAGACATTATATATTGAACTACTATATAAGTTATTTCTTAAAATATAAATATCAGATTTATAAAAATTATTTACATTATTATTATTATTATTATACAATAATATAAATATCTAAAATCTAAATATATCTAAGATTTTAATATAGAGTACTAATATTAACAATGATATTTGCGCATCGCACATAAAAAAATACTAGTAATTTAATAATCATTAATTTTTATAAATATAAAAATTCTAAATTGATCATGTAACATCTCAATTATTTTGAGTTTTGTGTCAAATTTTCGCATAGGTTGACCCCGTTTCATGGGTTTCCCGATTAAAAAATACTAGACAAATTAATATAAATTTGTTCCTTATTTTCTACGCTATTGATATTTGTCACCTGCCCTGCCGCACACTTTATAGTGGATAAACAATGCAGTGGGGACTTTAGAGTGATTATGACACAAGAGTATAACTGTCCTGTTTTTGTCAAAACCTCAAATAGTGCTCATGTCTATTTTAGGGCTGTCATTTTCACTCACTTCAATATTATTAAGTTCATTATATTAATTTTATAAGGTTTTATATAATTGACAAAGAATTTATGGTTTTGTATAATTGACAAAAATCGTAGGGCATTTGTTTTAAATATTGAAATGTTACGTTTTCGTTCAATTCTTTCTAATTTTTAAATAATGTGAAAATTTTGAAAATTAACACTCTCCTAAAGTTAAGTATTTGAACTTTTGAATTAGGAGTGTGGACTTCACAAATGAAAATTTGATCATGTAATTTAAAATTCATTATTTCCGAGGAGAGAATGCATTCTTCAATTACAAGATATTTAAGCCCCCATTTTTAAAATTGTGATTATATATTATTTTCAGTGTTGCAAAAATTTGCCTAGGCACGGCGTCCCTAGGCTATGTCATTTGAGTACTAATACTCTATTAGTTTATTTATTATAATTATTATAAAATTTGTATTGTAGCAAACTAGTGGTCAACTATTGAAGCTCCCTCCCCCCCTCCTAATATGTATAAGTAAATAAAATACATACATTTTAATTGAAGTTAAAGTAGCTTAATTAGTTGGTAGGCCACATAATTGATACCTTAGAGGTCAAGGAATCAATTCGTATTGATTGATGACATCTTCTAAAAAATTAAAGTTTCATCATACAGTTTAGAAGATAATAATAAAATCCTAATTTGTGAGATTTATTCATAACTGAGTAATTTAATACTTATATTTATAATATGTGTTATTTTTTTAACTTTTATAATAAGTTATGAATTGTGAAAGTTATTTAACTTGATTAATTTATATAAAATATATTTTGTGATTCAATTATGAAAAAATAATTTAATAAACGGTATATTTTTTTGTTAATCATCCAGTCACTGTAATATAGAAGTTTTTTAATATGTGTTTGGTATTCAAATTACTCTATAAAAATTTGAAATTGATCTAACTAAAAGAAAAAGTATTTATAAAAGTCATATAAATATCTAAGATGTGTGATTTATAATATGTTTTCTATTCAAACTATTTTATCCAATTAATTAATTATATTTCATGTTTTTCTATTAATATTTTTTTAATCGTGTTTTGAAATATTTTAATTTTTTTTTTGCTTCCAATCAAAAAGATTTTTAGATCTACATCTTTTTGTAAGTTTTAATTTGTGATGGGGATATAGAGGTTGGGCTAGGCCCAATGGCTGAGTGTGCGATGTAGTGTGCATGGGTGGCGACATGCATATATGCGCATGCATGGGTGACGTCCCAAGGTGGTTAAGCAGGTCTCAAGGTGGTTGGGCACTTCCTAAGGTGGTTGGACATGAGGGGTTGGGGCTTGACTCTATTTGGACTTACTCTTTTTTATTATTAATAACTTAATAATTATTAATAACTTAATAATTATAAAGGAGTGGGGACTCATGATGGGGATATATGGGAGTGGTCCAGGCCCAAAGGGAGAAACAAATAGGATAGGTTGAGATAGACGACCCGGCCCAAGGGTTGGGGCGTGGTGCCTGCATGGGTGGTATGGGGTTGTGACATGGGGTAGTACCAGTGGTGTGGTCGTGCGTGGCGTGGCGCATGACATGGGGGTAGGGGTTGTGACATAGGGTTGTGACATGTGGTGGTGTTGGTGGTGTGGTCGTGCGTGGCGTGGCGCATGGCATGGGGGTAGGGGTTGTGACATGCAGGGCCGGTCCTGAGCAAGGGCGGGCTGGGCGACCGCCCAGGGCCCCATGCTAGAAGGGGCCCATCTATATATATGTATATGTATACATATATATTATATAGTTATAATTATATTAGAAAACATTTTAATGGGGTAGCTCAAGTGGTAAATGGGTTCTTTTTGTAAGGAAGATTTTGGGAGAATGTGGGTTCAATTCCCACAAATGACAATTTCTCTTAGGCTGGCTCCCACAAAATTGTGGTTGCAACTAAAGACTGAGGAGAACTTTTTAAAAATATTCAGGTGTTTTCTATTTTTCTTTAACGCGCTAATAGAATCACAAAGAGTAGATATAAATAAATTTTTCAAAAAAAAAACATAATAATCTAATGAAAATTTGAAACAGAATAATCTAATGAAAAGTTGAAACAATCTAAAGAAAATAAATGTATTTCATGTTATTTGAAATTATTATTTTTTAGTATTATTAAATTTTAATTTTAAATTTTTATATAGGGCCCATTTTTTTTAATTTCGCCCAGGGCCTCCAAAATGTTTGGACCGGCCCTGGTGACATGGGGTGGTGCTGGTGGTGTGATCATGCGTGGCATGGCGCATGGCATGGGGGTAGGGGTTGTGACATGGGGTGGTGCTGGTGGTGTGGTCGTGCATGGCGTGGCGCATGGCATGGGGGTAGGGGTTGTGACGCGGGGTGGTACTGCATGGGGTGCGCGACGTTGGGCACGTGAGTATAGGGGGCACAAGGACACGTGGGTGGCCAAGGTGAGTGTGGATGGAGGGCCTCACACGTGGGTCGTCCTAGTTGGTATGATGATAGTATAAAAGGGGAGGCCTCTGTCCATTTAAGATATCACTCAAAGTCACGAAGACTTCTATGGTCTGGTGGTCCAAGCCTTGTCAGCTGTGTGGTAGGGACAGATGTCAAACCCCAGCAAGGTTTTTTGGTCATTAGTTTGCTTTATTTTTAGCTAGTCCTTAGGCTCTTTATTTATTATATTTATTCCCCAGTCCTCCATTTGTTTAGTTATTTATTATTTGGGCCATTATTTCTTGGGCTTTGTATGCATTCTATCGGGCCTCACGCCCCAATCAATAACATTATCATTTTTCCGTTACTCTCAATATTGCTATACCGGGTTTATGGTTGACCCGATCCCTACAAAACCATCAATTTGTTTTATAATTTTTTCTGATCTTAATAATTAATTTATTAATTTATTATTTATTATGATAGCAATGCTATTATTTGTAAGCTTATTTAATTTTGAACTGTTATTCATTTTATAAACTATAATTATTTTTTATGAAGGTATTTGATGCAGTTATTTATTATTTTGTATTTAGCAAAGCACCTAGAATTTTTTTTTCATAATTATTATTATGTATCTAAAATTATTAAAAATATTTTGAATCTTATTTCAAGTTATTTGATATTAATATTTTTTTTCCTTTTATAATTTAAATTTTAGGTATGAGAATATATGCTAACTTCAGAGGTAGGACCTATTTTTCTTGCCATGTCCCAGGTCTATATAATGATAGGACCGGGCCTGCGGATGAAGCATTACAACCCCGAAAAAGTTGTAAATTGAGAAATCTTGATAAAGATAATTTTGAATCGGAAGAGGGAGGTGAGGAGGAAATAAATGCAATGGAATTTGAAGAAATTTTTTTTTGAATACTATTGACTCTAACGGAATTTGAAGAAATAGGTAGTGATTATATTCTATTTTACCATGAATCAATTATGATTCCAAAATTTGAAATTTGGGCTGGGATGTTGAATTGGGGTTGTTATGTCGTGGACCCAGGTCCACCTTGCAATGTGGACCTGGGTCTACATTCACATACACTATACTCTACATTCACACTTTGTAAACTCCACATTTACTCATTACAGGATTATATGTTTAGTAATTATATTACCACTGTTATACATTCACACATTCAAAACTCTATATTCACAGGTCCTATACTCCATATTCACAACTTGAGAACTCCACATTCACACATTACAGGGTTACAAGTTGTTAGAACTTCTTAACTCTATTACAGATTCACACATGCATAACTCTACATTCACGATTTCTATACTCCATATTCACAATTTGAAACCTCCACATTCACACATTTCTAGGCAACTCTACATTCACACAATCATAAATCTACATTCACGATTTCTATACTCTACATTCACACTTTGAAACTTCTACATTCACACATTTTTGGACAACTCTATATTTAGCAATATGTTTACTAATTTTTTTTTTTTTTTAAAAAAGAGACAAAAATGACGTAGTTTTGGACCCAGGTCCACAGCATAAATTGCCGTTGAAGTGGTTGAATGTTGATTATGTTGTAACTTGTAAGTTGGATACTTGGATGTTGTATTGTTGTTTCACTTGTTTTAATATTTGACTGATTGTGGATTTGTGGTATTTCATATTTCATATGAAAACCTGTGACCTCTCACTTGGGAGGGCCACGGTTATGCCGCTTGACCGTAGGGTCTTTGGCTTTTTTAACAACTACAAAATTTCTTTATACACAACATTTGTAGTTGTATTTTGGAATGGTACATTTTCACCGGTAATCAAAAATTTTAATCCCCTTGAACTGCTTACTCTGGAGATTGCCACGTACATTTGACCATGGTTGAACACAATGCAAGCTTCTTTAATAACAAACTCATGTTTGTAAGTGTTTTTCCTTACTCTTATTTATTGTCATGGCATCAGATATCATCAAAGGAAATTGCTTTCTTTGGAATTTGAAAGGCAATCTCGGATCTGAAGGTGTTAAGGACATCTTGGGAATTAAAACCTTTGTTTCTGCATTCGTTCCACACATGATCTGACCTTCCAAAACATGACCCGCCAACCTTGTTATAATTAGTCTCGTGCCATTACACAATCTTAAACTGTAGCCAATATTTCTCAACAGCATCACCGGTGAGCCAACTTTTAAAGTTAGAAAATGATTTGGTATTCCAGAACAGCGCAAACCATTTAAAAACTCAGGAGTGTGCAAATTTGATAGCATATCTCCGTTGGAGTTGGACTTGCACAAAGAATCACAGCTCAGATAAGTCATACCTTCACCCGAATTATGATCATTCATGTATTTATTGATGCTATCCACGACGTCGAGAGTTGGAGCCAAAATAGCACTATGTTGTAGATTGGTAATATCATTGTTACCAGGGCCAGCCCTAGAGCAAGTGTAGGGTGGGCACCAGCCCAGGGCCCATCCTTATATATTAGTTTATACTTAATATATATTAAAAAAAACAATACGATTAATTGTTTGGAAGTCAGATTCGAGAAGACTGTCTAACTTCTGAAAGAGATGTTGTCGACTTTAATAAACCGCCCCCAGGGCCGGCCCTGGAGCAAGTGCAGGGTGGGCACCAGCCTAGGGCTCATCCCTATAAGGGGGCCTATAGATATATATTAGTTTATACTTAGTATATATTAAAAAAAAACAATACGATTAATTGTTTGGAAGTAAGATTCGAGAAGACTATCTGACTTCTGAAAGAGATGTTGTCGACTTTAATAAACCGCCCACACCCACCGCTCACAACTCACAAGTCACACCAAACCTTCGTAAAATTCGTAGTGCCTTCCGCCTTCGCAATTCGCAATGTCTTCGATGGTTTGGCCCTTCGCAATTCACAATTTGCAAATTGCAAATCACAGATTCGCAATTGCAAAGCCAAAGGTATTTAAGTATTTTAATAATTTTATGAATTGACTTATTGGCGATTTAGCGAATTGCCCAAAAATGCCAGATTGCATATTATGTATATTAAATTATTAATATTAATTATATTATATTATGTATAATGCGATATTAGCGAATTGCCCAAAAAACAAATTGATCAATTAATAGACTCACAAAGAGGAGCTATGAATAAATTTGTTAAAATAGTGGGATCCTTTAATGTCAGCGGAGCGAAGTTTTTTCAAAATCAGTGTTGTAGACTATTACTATTTTGCAATGCTTGCTCACCTTCATATTATATAGTTGTTAGTTAGGTGTTTTTAAATGTTTGGCAAAATAAAAAAGGGAAATAATATTGTTCTAGTATGCATATATTTTGAAGAATTTGAGGAAGAACAGAGAGAATATTCCTCTGGACTGTAAAGTGTTTCCTGGTAATGTACAACAGCAGCTTTAGTGTTATTCATTCTCTAATATTTCTATACTATTTAGTCAAAGTATATGAACTGAATAATGTTTAATTGTTTATATATCACTTGAGATTTTTATTCCATTGATTATGTTTTGAAGTCTTAACATTTTTTTTTTTGGAATGTACTGCAGCAGTAGAGCTCAAAATCATTAAAAAATAAAGACAAAGTCAATACATTATAAGAAGTTTAAAGCTATAACAACATGTATTATTTCATGGTACGTACCTTAAAGCTTCTTTCTCTTGCCTAGAATGGTAGTTTATACCTTCAAAATTTTCATTCTTCTTCCCTTTGCTAAACATACAACTGCAGAACTCACAGACTAAATACAAAATAAACTAACTTTTCATTCAAAAGAGAAAACTATGAGAACAAAAATAAACGATATTAGAGTATAACCTGAAAGATTTAAAGGTAATCATGTATCTTTAGGAAAATTTAGATATCTTATTCATGATTTGTAACGTAGAGGACCATAAATAGAAATATATCATATTATTTATGGGTAGTTAATATCTAATGTTCTGCAATTTCTCAAGCTTATTCTTTTCTCAAGAAAAATAAACAATATAGATCATAAGGATCCAGAAATAATACATGTGAAACTGTGATATTAACTTTACCTCTTTGTCGTAAAAAGACATTCTTTGCTCTTGCTTGTGGTGCTTCAACTCGAACCAGGTGAACTCGGATAGCTCTCCTTGTATGTAGAGGGCTAATCTAACTTGCAAGAAGGTATTGAGGAGGCATTTCGAATAGAATTCACAATTTTTTTTTTCTGTACCTTTCGTATGTACGTGCAATTGCAACTATGATTGTACATACATGTATTTATGTTGATGGACGGCTAGACTCTTCGCTTTACACAACATCGGTATTAAACAATAGTAATGATAATAAAGATTATTATCAACTATAAATACACCCTACTGAAACGATTTACTGCATATCAAATAGTTCAATTACAGATCTGCATTTTGGTATAATCACCATGGCTCCGTGCATAGGATATTAGTCCTATGAAAACTTCTTGCTGAATGAAGTTGCGATTGGTTCGCAAGTATATAGTGAAAATGAGCAGCGTCCATTGTAACTGTACACCATGAGGCCTATGTACACGTACTATGAGCAGCTTTCCTTTGGGAGTTTTGGATTGAAAAGTGTTTATAAACCTATGTGTCTAGTTCTTTAATTGCTTTAATGAAATATCTATTTGAGTTTATTACTTGTGCTGTAATTGTGGCTTTAATTTCTTGGTGCTTGTAATTAAGGAACCAAATTGCTTGTTTCATTGCTAAATTTGTATCTTGATGAGAGTTAGGACATGAATTAGAGCACCCACAATTGCACTTGATTCTTTTACCTCGAGAGAAAACATGTTGGTTAAGGGATTTATGTGAATAGCTCACGAGAGTGAGTATTCCAATCACCTTGTTGCGGGTAGGTGTTACGAGAGTAATCCTTCCCATTATTGATTGCAACCGTCCACACTTGTTTTTACCCGAATGATTATTTCACTTTAGATTGACACTAGGTGATTAAACACTTTGACCTCTAAAAATCCAGCTCAATCTCTTGAATATAAAAGTCCGTTTGCCTTGCTTCATTTATTTTGTTTTCATATTTGTAGTTAATTACTAGCTTCTCGTGAATTAATTAGTAACTAGTGCTTAATACCCCGTTTCCCTGTGGATCGATAACCCCGGAATACTACAGGTATTTGCTTGTACAAAAATGCTACGACCATAAAATCAGAATTCTGTTAGAGAAAAAAAATGCCCACACTAGAATACTGCCAGACTGAGATCCAGAGTGCGGGCTCTACCGTAGATATAAGCTCAAATCCAGAACCTAATACAAACTAATAAAATAACATAAGTTTTGACAAATAATTTTAGCCATTATAATAGAGTAAAATGTGTATAATTTGTACACTTACAAATTTAAAAATCACACACATCGCTATGAATTAATTTAAGTGGTTCCATTTCCTTTTGATCGATTTAAAAGGAATTCTAGTTAGTTTTGCCTCAACACAAATCATGCATTTGTGATTATCGTTAATTTGGAATGCAGGAATATGGTTAAAGTTAATTAATCTATGTATAGAATTAAAATTAACATGAACTAGTCTTCCGTACCACAAACATGAATTAATAAGCCGAATTAAAAACACTTTTATTAATCATAGTTATTATATTAAGCTTAAAAAACTCATCTATTACATAACCCTTGCCTACATATATTCCATATTTAGACAAAATTAACAATATTGTCTGAATCGAAAACCATCCAAGAGCCATGTTTGATCAACAATGAACAAGAAACCAATTTCTTCCGTAGCTCCAATACGTACAAAAAATTGTTGAGAGTTAGCTCCTCTTAGAAAGCCATCTTGATAATCACCTTGCCCATACGATACCTTCTATAGCAAACTAAGCAGAATTACCCATCCATACCTTCTCACCATGAGTTGTCTTGAAAGTAGTAAACAATTTGCAGTTGGAAGAAATGTGCTAGGTCATACAAATGTCAATGAACCACTTTGTTTGGTTCAAACCAACCACGTTTACCTCGATCACCATGACCAAGAGAATTCCAACCAAGTTTACCGCTACATTAGCTTGATAATTGTTATTCATCTTCTTGGGTGCTTCGCAATCAACCGATTTGTGGTCTATCTTGCCACAATTGAAGTATTTTCCACGAAATTCCTTCTTCGAAAAACGTCTTTTAGGTCCAAGTTTCTACCTGTTCTTTTTAGAGTTCTTATAGCTTTCATCATGCTCTACAATGTTGGCTTTGGCGCCACTAGTGATTGGAACCTTCCCATCACTTTTCATATTGTCTTCCTCAATCCTAACTGAGAGGATCAACTGCTCTAGATTCATCTCTTTCCACTAATGCTTTAGATAGTTCTTGAAGTCATTCCAGCCAAGAGGCAAAAAGTGGATAATAGATGCCACTTCAAAAACTTCACTCACAACCATTCATTTGTCTTTTATCTCATTGAAGATCATCTAGAGCTCTTCAACTTAACTCAAGATGGTTTCGGAATCCACCATCTTGTAGTGAAGTAATCGACTAAAGACAACAAATTTCTTTAACCCAACATCTCCATTCTAATACTTCATCAAGTCCAAAAATTCAACAACTCCTTAGCTATATCTATCTAATTTGTAGTACACATTGTATAGTGAGTTATGCGAACCATTCAAAACTTAGTTTTGGGGAAGGAAATAATAATGTTTCCAAGCCTCCATAACACTGACAGTTTGCACATAATACTCATCTGTCACACTAGGAATCGTCTTAGTTAACAACCTTGAAAAGTTAAGAGTCATTAGGTATAGCAAAAAATTTGGAATCCATATGAACTTATTCGATTAATCGGTTTTAAGACTTTTGGTGAATAAGTTTGAATTTTTTTTTTTTTTTTTAAAAAAACATGGATTTAAATTTTAAGAAATAATCCCATTAATGATCACAATATGGAAAAAAGGAAGATCCAAGTAATGTGTAAGATATACTTTCCTTAAAATTGGTTTTTACCTCCTAATGGTGTTAGGAACATTATAGCATCAGTCTCCCATGATAAAATAGATTTGCAACTATATAATTGAACACGTAAGCTATATTTCTCTCGACGAACTAGAACAATAGGTTTAACACTAGAGTTTATTTGGGAATGTGTGTCTAGAAGCTTTAAGAGAATAAAGACCGTTTTTGGAGTAGGAAAAATAATATTTTTCAGCATTATATAAACTATCGTCCCAACGTCACCACGTTGTTTATAGGCCGCGGCAGACCTAAAATTTTTATTTAGTGGGGGCGAAACGTAAAAGATGTAGTTTAAAAAATAATCACTTAAAATGAATACAGTAATAAATACTGTTGGATATACACGAAAAATAAAACACAATAAAACTTTATAAAAATATTAATAAAAATATATGAAACATAATTAATTTGATAAAATAATTCAAATAGAAAACACATTATAAATTGAATCACTTAAAAGGAATATAGTCATAAATATTGTTGGATATAGACAAAAAATAAAACACACTAAAACTTTATAAAAATATTAATAACAATATATGAAACATAATTAATTTGATAAAATAATTCAAATAAAAAATATATTATAAATTACACATCTCATTATTATATATATAGGGGAGGGAATGAAAAAAGCTTTGAAGAAATGAATATATACAAAGCTTCAGAAGGGAATAGGAAGAGGTTTGAATAAGGCTCCAAATATAATCACGCCTGCGGACAATTCACTTGTTTACTTATATTTATTTGTATGTACTTATATCTAAAAATGTACTATACATACATACATACACACACACACACACACACACACACACATATATATATATATATGGGCTATATAGGGGGTGGGGGTGGGGTGAGTGGGGGCAGCTGCCCCCACTACCCCCATGCTGGATATGCCTCTGTTTATAGGATATGATAGAAATAATAACATTACACTACACCAAAAAGGTTATTTAGTGGCGGTTAATTTGTTATTTAGAGGTGGTTCAAAAACGCCACTAAACTGTTTAGAGGCGGTTCCCCAACCGTGTCTAAATAGTGTGTCACGAAGGACTTAGAGGCGATTTTAGACAAGTGTGAGAATTAATGGAAAACTTATTCCGCGACGGTTTTTAATGTATTTAGTGGCGGTTTCAAAACCGCCGCTAATAATTAATTATTTTTGTTTAGCGTTTAGCGACACTTACCTAACCGCCACTAAATATGATATTTATTTTTACTTTAAATATTAGCGGCGGTTATAAAACCGCCTCTAAATTATGCTTTAATTTTAAAATTATTTCTTATTTAATGGCAGTGACATTTTTGAATTGCCATTACAAATTTTCATTGTATTTTACTTTTTATGATCACGTAAATCTCTACATTCAAGTTTCATTGCAACCACAAACAAAAAACTTTATATATACATTCAACTGAAAAGAAAATCAATTGTAAAAAATATTTGTCGATCAAATAATATCAAAAAATATTCATGTACAACCGTCTACATATTAATTGAACTGCATGCATAATTGAAAAGTATTTTTACATGAAAAATATAAAGCAATATAGTAGTTTATTCAATATGACGGTTTCATGCAAAAGAAAATTGCCTATTTACATAATCACTAGACGATAGAATATCATTTTCACTCTCATTGAGAATTGATAGTCATGACTTTTCCTTGTGGTATTTTGAATCTTCGAAGACTCAAACAACTCAAGAGCTTGGAAAGCATGGCACTAGTGGTATGTATTGATTGAAATGCTACCATGTACCGCCAGAGCTAATTTCTTCATTTTTCCTTTCCTCTGAATAGCTCATATAACATTATGTTTCACAACCTTCAGCCTGGATGAATCCTAATCATATGAGAACTATGCGCCCAAGTGAGAACATGAGGACAAATCTAAACCATTGATCTGTAAGATCTGATGGATGAGAAATCAAGTAAAAAATGAGCGGGGTCATTTTCATAAATATTATAAACCTTTAAAATAAGCGGGGTCATTTTCATAAATATTATAAAATTTTATTTATTTCAACCGTTAGATCTACTAGATCAATGGCTTGGATTTGTCCTTACGTTTTCACCTGGGACATAGTTCTCACCTGATTAAGGACCTTATTTTTTTTATAGAAAAAACTACACTCGATTTTACTATATTTTTTATATATGTTTTTAAAGTTTATTACCGAAATAGTCCCTCGACTATTGCAAAATTACCAATTTGGTCCTTGACAATTTTTCGTACCCAATTAAGTCCCTCGACTTTGAAAATTTTAACCAATTTGGTCATCCGTTTATTTTGCCGTTAAACATCCGTTAAAATCGGGACTAAATTAGTAATTTTTCTATAGTCAAGGGACCATTTCAGTGAAAAATTAATTATCAATTTGGTCCCTCGACTATATAAAAATTACCAATTTGGTCCCCTGAAGGTTGATATTGTTTGTTGGTTATCCAGGCTGGGTCCTTAATCAGGTGAGAACTATGTCCCAGGTGAGAACGTAAGGACAAATCCAAGCCATTGATCTAGTAGATCTAACGGTTGAAATAAATAAAATTTTATAATATTTATGAAAATGACCCCGCTTATTTTAAAGGTTTATAATATATATAAGGATTTAGGTGCGGTTAACGATTCCAGTGCGGTGATCAATGCTATTTAAAAAAAAAATTAAACTGATTGCACCTTATCGGATCGAATCTATGCACTTAAGTTGGATTAATATAAATAACACTTTGTAGAGAAAATCTTATAAAGAATATTAGTTGTGTTTTGGAACTGTATATATAAAAAGAAAAGTCTTAAAGTTTCGGACTGACGCACCTTAAAAAGGAAAACAATGCACCTTAAGAAGGAAAATCCGCACCTTAAGCTTCATTTTGGCACAACTTAAGTTTCAACAACTACTCAAATTAAGCAAAAAACCACGCACCTTAAGCAAAACAATCACGCACCTTAAGCACAAAAACCACGCATCTTAAGTACAAAAACCATGCACGCACCTTAAAACTACTCACCTTATGTCCTTATGCACACAATCCACGCACCTTAAGCACAAAACTCCACGCACCTTAAGTACAAAAACCACGCATCTTAAGCACAAAAATACGCACCTTAAATTTTGATCTAAATGCAAAAATTATCAAATTGCCACCACGCATTTTTTTTAAATTTTCGTAATCCTACGTTGATTTAAGCAAGATCAATGGCTCAAATTTCACCGCACATGAGACACCCAACCACACGGGAACTTAATTATATATGTGTGTGTGCGCTCGCGCTTATGTGGTAATAATAATAATAGGCTCAACTATAAACTTCTTCATCTTCTCAATTTTTCCACTTCTCTCCTATTTCAAATTATGTCTTTCCTATATTGTTGGCTCACATTCAAATCTCATTTAACCTACTTACTAGTTTCTTTCAGTTAGAACCATACATACATACGCTTTATATGCTATAACAAGATAATTTGTCATTATTAAAATCTATGCATATTTTTCAAGTTAATTTTTGTTTTGTTTGTTTTGTTTTTTTGGTTGTTTTTTTTTTTGTTTGTTTCTATCTATTTGGTTAGTTTTTGTTTCATATTCTATTATTTATTTTAAATACTTTTTTTGTTTGATTCTAAATATATATAATGGATATCAAGGTGTATTTGTTTGGTTAATTATGCAGATTTGTAGTTTTCTAAAAAAAATGCAGATTTGTGGTTATGTGGTAAATTATGTATTTAATGTAACATTCGTAATAATATAAAAATTTTGTAGTATTTATATTTGAGAAAACATTATGTTTTCAAGAAATAATCAATAGTCTTTTAAAACATGCATGCGTGAATAGTTTCATTCTTTCAACCGTACAAAGCAATATAATGTACATCGAAAATCATATTACAAAATAATTTAATATTGGTTATATTCAATTATAAATGATTTATTCTAAACTTTAATAAATTTCTAATATAATGTAATGATTATTTTGAAGTATGTTAAATGGATATTAATGTATTTGATTTAGTACTTCAACCGTAATAGGTCCCGAAACTATCTAATCCTGCCTCTGTAGAGCCTCACCCTAATTCCAACACATTTCTAATAATATACCCGTCGCCTCAAAAAATGCTTATGCTCAATCATATATACTATCATTTTCTTGATATAAATTAAATATAATCCTTAATGATTAATATTATGACTAGTTTTATACGCGCATTACGCGAATGGGTTAATGCCCAATGTTTATATTTAAATAAATATTTAAAAATATATCAATGCAAGATTATATAGGAGAAGTTTATACATGGGTAATTGAATGTCGAATTTTTTTATTTAAATATCTAACTCAAACTATATGAATCCAAGATAATATAGAAAATTCATTATAATTATTACTAAAATAAATGTTTGCAACCTTGTAAAACCGATAGTCTAAATATTTGTCTAAAAATGATAGCCTAAATAAATACTACTACTTTTAATTTGAATTTTTTAAAGTGTTCTTAATTTTTTTTTTTGAGTAACATTGTCATTGTCTTCATCTTTACTATTTGTTCTCTTCCTTTTTGTTGGTGTGTGTTATTTGCAATTCGGTTATTGTTGGTAGCATAGATGACAACGTCATGCAATGAGATTATGATATAGAAGCTATGGACTTTCCTTTAGGTGCTCTGCTTGGGGTTCATTTGGTTAAAACCATTATTGTTGAATGAGTTATTGTCGATAAAGAAATCCCTAGTTTAAAAAAAGATTAAATAAATTAATAAAAATTTGAAATTTAAAATATTATGTATTCCAAAGATATTAAAAGGTAGTTTCTCGTTTCAATTTGGTGGGCAATGGGTTATTTAAGTACTTTCATTGTCAACAAACCCTCAAGTAGTTAATATGATTGGTTTCAAACTATTCTTTTTTATTTTTTCATGGTATTAAAGAAATACATATGTATTATTTTTTTGTGTAACTACTAATTTATTTAATTCAATAAGAGTAAAATAGAGCGATTCCGCTTCAATTTGTTGGATTATTGAGTACTCTCTTTGTCAACCAATCCCAAGTAGTTAATATAATTAGTTTCAAATTATTTTTAAAAAATTCATAGTATTAATAAAATATTTGGTAAATAAATATATAACATTATTTTGTACTATAACTTTGATATTTAATTACAAGATATTGTAAAAATAAGATAATGGACAATGTAATGATATCAATTGATAAATTTGAATTAAAGAATCTTTGCATGAGAGAAAATAAAGACAATATAACTAATGAAATTATTTCTCTTATTAATTTAATTTTTTGATAATGAATAATTTTTTCAAATAAAGGTATTGTAGACACATAATTCTAAATTAAAGAAATACATATGTATCATTTTTTGTTGTAACTACTAATTTATTTAATTTAATAAGAGTAAAATAAAGTGAAAAACTTAATTATGTCAAATTTGATTGAGATGAGGTTCGAACCTAAGACCTTTCTTATAGAAATTAATGGGTAAGTTAAAAGTTAACGGAATATTAACAGAGAAGAGAATATTTAAGAAAACTTAACGGAAAATCATAAAAGTAAGGTTAAATTAGGTAATCTCTATGAATAATATTAATCTGAATTATCTTAGCCATCTATTTGATTAAATAATTCATCTGAACCATCCATTTGATTACCGCCATTTTTCTACCCATTTTAGGCCTAACTCTCTTTGGCTCTTATTAGTATAGTAGATTTGACATTTTTTAAAGTTTTTTTAAGTGAATAAGTTGGTAAGCTAATTGAAGTTGCGTGCGGGAAATGGTTCAATAATTGACTTGACCTAACGGCATATGTTTGGACGTTTGGTTGAGAATTACGTTTATAAAATTTTGGTCAATTTCTTTTTTTTTTTTTTTAAAGTAAACACAGCTATTCCATTAATTCATAACATAAAACGTTTACATCAATGATCAATGAAATGGTAAACCATTCCGTACAGTCAGACATAGACACAACTTTTCTAACTATGCTATAGAAAACTTGAATCGCAGATTGTTTCATAACTATGAAGCTATGTTCCTTCAAGGACCTTAAAGCTTCATCAAAGATCCGGGTCTTCGTCATCATTCTTTTTTGCTCGCCCATGATAAGATCAACACTTGTCGAAACCAAGTTAAACGGTTTATGCTAATGAAAATGAAAGCTCGTGAAAGTAACGAGAGGAAAAATGCTCGTGAAACTAACGAGAGGAAAACACAATAATAGAGAAAATAAAAAGTGGGTAAACTCAAAGTAGGGTTGGGAGTTCAAGACTACCAACACAAAACCCCAATACCTACCTACTATTATTTTATTTTAAAGGGAGAGAAAACGGAAAGAAGATCTGTGGCGGTGGTCGGAGCGGACGGAGCTGCGACGGTGGTCGGGGCAGAAGAAGAGCGAGAGCAAACATAAAAGGTGACCAAAACCGCCGGCTCAAAGCTCCATTAGAGCTCCGGCCGGAGGCCGGCGGTGGAAGCCGAAGTTGAGCAGCAGAGAAAGGCGTTTGATTTTAGAGAGAAAAAGGAGGCAATATTAGGGTCAATTTCTTTATTTAATTCATCCTTATTTCTGTGCAATAGAATTCCGTGAGAGGATGTATTCCATTAAAAAAAAAAAACAATAATCATTTTACAAATGATGATTTTGTTACGCAACCTTGCTTGATCCGGAGCATCCCTTTTGTTATTTTTACTGACCCTATTACTAACACTCAAACTCATAACCTCCCATTTGAGGGTGGCCACCAAATGCCAATTGAGCACAAGGTGCTTGGCGCATCCCTTTTGTTATTAAAATTAGCTATTCCCATTAAACCCATTAATCATATATTTGACTTATCCTAATCATATGAGAACTATGCGCCCAAGTGAGAACGTGAGGACAAATCTAAACCATTGATCTGTAAGATCTGATAGATGAGAAATCAAGTAAAAAATGAGCGGGGTCATTTTCATAAATATTATAAAATTTTATTTATTTCAACCGTTAGATCTACTAGATCAATGGCTTGGATTTGTCCTTACGTTCTCACCTGATTAAGGACGACCTATATATATATATATATATATATATATATATATATATATATATAATTATTATTATACCAAATAGACAAAAACATCACATACTAGCTGACTCATTCCAATTTGTATTTTTCAATAATTTCATCATACCCATATCAATTCACAAACAAACACAAAAAATCGAAACCAGCTCAAGATTCCCCATGCTTTACTGCCTACAACCCCTTCTTTATTTATGGGAGAATGGAACCCATGATGGGAGAATGGAACCCAAATCCTTCAGTGTAGTACACATGTCCCAAACCACCATACCAATTTACTTCTCGAGTAATCATTTACCAAAAATATATAGAAATATAAATATAAGTCCGAAATATATTTTGGAAATATAGAGAAACATAATAATTTCTTTTTATAAGAATACTTTTAAAAAATTCTTTTGGGGTAAGCTAATATAAACAATATTTTCCCAAAATACTCACGAAAATATTTTTAAATAAATAAAAATTTTTAGGTGTTACAAAGGCCATGGGGGTGGGGGGCAAGGCCCCCCATGGCATATATATACTTGCCTCCACTCCTGAGCTCTAGGTCCAAGTCCAAAATATGTATAAATAGATCCCATATATGGGAAGATGACAAGAAATCTATACTATTGATAAAAGTCATAAAACCAATAACAATGATTACGCATATCTACCGCTAGGAAAACAATATAATGTGCCTGACACCCTCGCTAAGCAGGTTCTTGTGTTTCTTTTTTTTTACATTTTTTTGTTCTGAACCTAACAAAGTTGGCTAAGCAGGTTCTTGTGTTTTTTTTTTACATTTTTTTGTTCTGAACCTAACAAAGTTGGCTAAGCAGGTTCTTGTGTTTTTTTTTTACATTTTTTTTGTTCTGAACCTAACAAAGTTGGCTAAGCAGGTTCTTGTGTTTTTTTTTTACATTTTTTTGTTCTGAACTTAACAAAGTTGGCTAAGCAGGTTCTTGTGTTTTTTTTTACATTTTTTTGTTCTGAACCTAACAAAGTTGGCTAAGCAGGTTCTTGTGTTTTTTTTTTAGTACTACTACCGACTCTGTTACAATGTTTTTAAGTACTAAGCACAAAGAGCTAACAGTTGTAGTTGCTTCTACTGAGGCTCGAACCCACTCCCATCATCCATGTGAGAGTGTTTTTCGGGACACCGGATGCCACTAGACCACAAAGTCTTTGGCTTGTGCCATTAAACATAATATCTCATTGTAGACACGATTGGTAGAAGAAAAAAATATGGCTCAAGGCAACCAAAAGTCACATTTTTTTTGAACCTGACCAAGTTCAATCATTATCCAATGGACCATGATATACACATTTGTATGACCCATAAATAAAAATAATATTTTTAATATACTAAAATGCATTATTTGTATACCTAAAGTACATTATTTTGAAAATACATGATTTTTATATAATATTAAATAATGTGCATTAAGTACACAAATAATATACTTTTAGTATATTAATATATATTTCATTCATTGTCCACACAGCTATGTGGACCATGGTCCACAGAATAATTTGCGGACAAAGTTGGCTAAGCAGGGACAAAAACTGAGGAAATATTTAGTGCCGTTCATTTAATAACACTTCAAGCCAGACAAGGAGTGGAAGAAATTAAAGATGGGGCACATTTCAGTGACTTGGATAGATCATAAGCTTAATTACAACCCATTAAAATGAATATAATTTGAATATTTTCTATCGATTTTTGTAGTTAGGGAAAGTGACACTTTTGTCCCCTAAATTATATGCTTATAGTACTTTCTCCCCTGAATTATCCATATATCCACGTTATCTGACTTAATTATTTTAAAGTGGTAATTTTTTCCCTCTATATTAAATAAGCATTTGTATTGTTAAAGATAAAAGCAAAATAGGTATTTCAAGTCACTTTTTTTCTGTTTTCAAAAAAAAAAGTCACTTTTCTTCTCTAACAAATTATTCCTGTGGAAAAAGAACAAACACCAGTTGCAAATATTATAAATTTATAATTATAATTTTAAGCTAATGTTATTAACAAAATTAAGAGTTAAACCACAAATTTAGCTCACCATTTGTAAATATTATAATTATCATTTGTGTTTTATGTCTTAATTTTGTTAATAGCATTAGCTTAAAATTATAATTATAATATTTGTAAATGTTGTTTGTTCTTTTTCGCATTTATTTTGATTCCATATATAAGTAATAATTTGTTGGAGAAAAAAAATAACTTGAAGTACATGCTCTTATTTTTAAGAGTCCAAACGCCTATTTAACATAGAGTGAGAAAATCGTCACTTTCAAAATAATTAAGGGTTAATGTGGGTACATGAATAATGTAGGGAAAAAATTACTATAAGATATAACTGAGGGGGCAAATGTGTCATTTTTCTTTTGTATTATCAATCAATTGTTTTTTTTTTTTTTTTCAAAACCTATGTGATCCCAACTTTATGGGACTAATTCTAAGCTCACAAAACTCATCCCTAGAGTCACTACTAGGGGTGGAAATAGGCTAGGCCGAGCCGGACTTTAGAAAATTAGGCCTGGGCCTGCGATGGAAATCTAAAGCCTGAGCCTGGGCCTGAGCCTATATGTAGGCTTTTTTTTAGGCTCAAGCCTGAGCCTACAGTTGGCCTGGCCTGGCCTGAAGCCTTTTTAGAAGCCTGTTTAACATATAGGCCTTTAAAAAGGCTTCAAAATATAGATCATAAATAGGCTTTGAACCTATTTAAGACCTACATTTTAAAGCCCTTTAAAGTATACATGTAAAAAATTTACAAAAAATACCTAAGTTCATATTTCATAATGAATGGCAAAACTATAAGTTCATATTTCATAATACAATATCCAACACCACAAGTTTAATAAGTAAAAGTTCGTGATACAAAATTCAACAATACATTGTTTACTAATTACTAGTATTACTACAAATCTATAAATCTTGCAATCAATTACTAGTATGCTCATATTACATAAGTATTACTACTTTACTAATTGCTAGTAAACTTTAAACACTAAACAAGTAGCAGAATTATTACTAGTAATTAAATAACACTAATTATTAGCAATTCAGCATAATAGCAGTAGTAACTAGTAATATCTAACACTGTTTATTAATTAGTAAGTCGTATTTGGGATTTGGGTATTAGGAA
>CP025654.1:17066650-17131956 GCA_003576665.1 Ipomoea trifida
TTTACGAAATACACCACTCAGTGTTAAGAAACACACCCACACAAATATGCACTGTGGTGTGTTTCTTAACATTGTGGTGTGCAGGGCCGTCCAAACATTTTGGAGCCTGGCGAAATTAAAAAAAATGCCCATATAAAAAAAATTAAAAAAATTTATTTACGAAATACACCACTCAGTGTTAAGAAACACACCCACACAAATATGCACTGTGGTGTGTTTCTTAACATTGTGGTGTGCAGGGCCGTCCAAACATTTGGAGCCCTGGCGAAATTAAAAAAAATCCTATAAAAAAAAATTAAAAAAATTTAAGAGCGATCATGAAGGACCACGACTTGGCCTTCTCGGACCGCCCCGCCAACAGAATGGCCAGCCGCCTCCTCTACGACTACAAAGTCGTCGGCTCTGCCCCCTACGGCGAGTACTGGCGACAAATGCGAAGCATTTGTGTGCTCCATCTCCTTAGCAACACCAGGGTGCAGTCGTTTCGCAACGTTAGAGAAGAGGAAACTGAATTGATGGTGCAAAAGATCAGACAATCGTGCGGCTCTGTGATGAATTTGAGCAATGTTTTCTTTGAGTTGACGAATGATATACTTTGTAGGGTGGTGCTTGGGAGGAAGTACAGTAGTAAGGAGAGGGGAAATGGGGAAAAGGATTTCAAGTTGTTGCTAGCGGAATTTCTTGAATTGTTGGGGACATTTGATGTAGGGGACTATATCCCATGGCTTTCATGGGTGAATAGAATCAATGGGCTTGATAGAAGGGTGGAGAAAAATGCTAAAGAATTGGATGAGTTCATTGATGGTGTGGTGGAAGAGCACATCGGTTTGAAGAAAGAAGAGGGGGATGGTTTAGACTTTGTCCACATTTTGCTTCAAATACAAAGAGAAGATAAGATTGGCTTTCCCATTCACAGAGATTCTGTCAAAGCTCTCGTCTTAGCTTGGTAATTATTAATTACCCTACACTCTCATTTTAACTGTCCAATTGGATTAGCTAGATAGATTTGACTATCTAAATGAGTAATGCTACTTGTATTCAAAAAAAAAATGAATAAAGCTACTTACCCCAAAAGATATTTAATATTCAATTTAAGGGAAAATGGCACTTTTTCCCCCTAAGTTATGTGCATATAGCACTTTTTCCCCCTGAGTTATTAAAGTGGCAGTTTTTTCCCCTCAGTTATTTTAAAAGTGGTAGTTTTCCCCCCTGAAATGTTAAATTGACATTTTTGCCCTTAAAACAAACTATTTCATTTATTTTTATTCTCCAACCAATTATATTACTAATATGCATGGAAGATTACGGTTCGATACGAACCTAATCAAACACCGTAGCACTTGAACTTAAAAAGTATGGATGGTTATGGTTACAATTCAGAACCGAAAAAAATATAATAAAATAATTGTTAAATTTATACTATTTTTAAATAAGAAATAAAATTATAAAAATAAATAAAAAAGTTTTGATTGGCGGTTCAAAATCGAAATTGGAATCGAACCGTACTGATTTATCAAATACGGAGTAAGTGTTTGATCATTTTCACTATATATGAATGTGGTTCAGTTCCGGTTTACGGTTCAACAATTATTTAATTTTATTTTTTCGGTTCTGAATCGTAACCAGAACCGTCCATACTATTTCGGTATGATTGCTACAGTGTTTGGTTAGGTTTGAACCGAATCGTGATCATCTATACATATAAGTAATAATTTGTTGGAGAAAAAAAATAATGAAATAATTATTTTAAGGGTAAAAATGTCTATTTAACATTTCAGGGGGAAAAAGTGCCACTTTAATAACATAGGGGGAAAAAGTGCTATATGCACATAACATAGGGGGAAAAAGTGCCATTTTCCCTCAATTTAATTATCAAATATAATAGTTTTTTTTTCAATTTAGTCCTAAATATAATTTTTTTTGTGTGTGTAACTTGATAAGTTATATATCCTCTATTTAATAATCACATATCCCATTGCTAATTACCTTCACGGTACTAGACAACGGGCTTATGAGCCCTGTTGACGGGCTCGAGCATCCCATTACCTAGAACTGTGAAGAGACAATAAGAGTAACAGGAGTGGGAAGTGGTACTGTTGAACGTGTTTGCACAGTCTCGTTTTTTTTTTTTTTTTTATTGGGAATGTTTCGGAGCAAAAATAATTTATTTTCTCAAAAAGCTATTTTAAACAACTTTTTGAATTTTAGAATTTTAGAACAATAAGCTATTAAAAAGAATTGATTAACCAATTGGCTGATAAGCTATGTTACTAAACATAGCCTATATATTTTATTGATTTAATTACAATTTTTTCTGTAAAGTCAATTTGATTTGTATTGCAATGGTATTTGTTTTCTATGTGTTAGGATATGTTTTCAGCCGGAACTCACACAGTGTACACACTTCTTGAGTGGACAATGGCAGAACTGATAAAAAATCCTGAAGTCATGAAGAAATTATCAAGTGAGGTAAGGAGATTGAAAACAAGTGATGATTTAGAAACTATGCAATACTTAAAAGCAGTCATCAAGGAAACCCTCCGTCTTCACCCTCCCATACCATTGCTAGTCCCTCGAAAGGCATTCCAAGACGTTAAAGTGATGGACTTTCATGTGGCAACCGGCACCAAAGTGATTGTCAATAGCTGGGCAATTGGGAGAGATCCAATCGTATGGGAAAACCCTGAAGAGTTTAAGCCGGAGAGATTTTTGTATTCTAATGTGGATTATAAGGGAATGCATTTTGAATTGATTCCATTTGGAGCGGGTCGAAGGGGTTGTCCCGGTGTGGCCTTTACTACTAATGTGATCGAGCTTGCACTGGCTACACTCGTGCACGAGTTTGATTTTGCATCAACAGAAGATGATTTGGATATGAGTGAAGGAATTGGTTTGACAACTAACAAGAAAGTTCCTCTTACTGTAATTGCCACTCCAAGATTTGGCTAAAATATGCATTGCATGCACATATGTATTTACCCTAGAATAATGCATGCTATTTGGAAATTTTAATTTTTCCGCATGACTTTGATTTTATCCACGCCTTCAAAAGAATAACAAATAATAGCAAACCCAGATAAGAATGAATAGTGATGAATAGTGACGAAATACTAACTGGGTTTAGTGAAAAATTATCCTGCAAATTAGAGTGTGTGCGTGAGGATGAATATTATGTGTATAGAGCAAAATATATATGAGCAGTAAGTAAATGAGGGAGATTTTTAAGTGGTTCGGCCAAACCCAGTCTACATCCACTCTACTCCTTTCACTCCAAGGAGGAAAACACTATCTTCAATCACCTAGATACAATAGTGAATACCAAGTGCCAACCCAGCACTTCTATCTACAGCTAGTAGAGATTGAGTGTCTCGCACAAAGCTACACTCCACCAACGAGTATCTCGCACAAAGCTATACTCTTACACCAACGAGTGTTTCGCACAAAGCTATATTCCCCAGGGTTTTCACAAGCTCCTCTTGTTACTTAGCCCTCAATCTACACTTAGGGTGTGTTTGGAACGCAGGAAAATGACTTCTGGAAAATGAGTTATTTTCCGGAAAATGAGTTATTTTCCGGAAAATGAGTTCATTTTCCGTGTTTGGATGTACTCTGGAAAACTGTCTTTAGGTGTTTTGTTCATTTTCCGGAAAATGAGTAGAAATATATAATTATATAATTTTATTCTTTTATTTAAAATATAAAAAATATATAACATAATAATATTTATTATAATATAACTAATTTAAAATAAAATAAAAAATTAAAAAAAAAAAGGGGGGGAGGGGGGGGGACGACTGCTCCGGTCGTCGCTGCTTTGGTTTCTGCCGGAACCAGAGCCGGCGGACTGGTTTCCGCCGGACTGAAGGGAGGGACGGCTGTCGTCCCTCCCTTCCATTTTCCCCTTCCGAAAAATGACTTCCAGATAATTTATCCGGAAGTCATTTTCCGGAAAAAGTGGGTTATTTTCCGTGGTCAACGGAAATTGATTTCCGTTGACCACATTTTCTGGGTGTTCCCAAACACCCGAAGCCCGGAAAATGACTTCCAGAAGTCATTTTCCGGGCTTCCGAACACACCCTTAGTAGAAATTCGTCTACAAGAAAATATATTTTTCTTTTCTCTCCAACTCTTTGAGACCATTCAGACTTAGCCTCTTTTCTAGATATGTCTATGAAGAATTATGGACTTGAAGTTTTTCTTTCTTTGTAGCTTTTAGATATTTTCGTGGGTTTTTCGCTCTATATTTTTCCTTCTACTATTTTCGTATCTCAGCTCTCTTCACCCCTTCATCAATCTTCAAGTCTTCATGCCTTTAATAGAAAATTCAAATATATCCGTTGGAGTGGGATAATTTGAACAAATCAATCAAATGTATCCGTTGAAGTGGGATAACAAATCCTGATTTATACTTTTGTCTTTTTGTGTTTGTATTACTTCTTTGTCATCTTGTGTTTGTAATATTTCTCTGTCCTTTTGTGTTTGGACATCATTCTTCCCATGCTCTCTTGATCAATTCCTTCAAATGTTCTCCTGATTAATTCCTCCAAATGAGTTTGTTGTATCTCCAACACTTTGTCTCACATATCCTTCTTCTGAACATCACATGCACTCCATCCTCTTCTGACCGTTGGACGGATGCCACTAAATCTGCCACCCGACATTTTTACTATTCACGCACGAGTTATTTCCACTTTTGGTCCCACGACTATTGGACCATTTCCACTTTTGGTCCCTGACTATTAAAATTTCCAGATTTGGTCCCACGACTTTTAAATCTCTACCACATTTGGTCCTACGACTTTTAAATCTCTACCACATTTGGTCCTTCCGATCAAAATCCGGTCACCGATGACTATTTTTCCGGCGAATAAAATAAATTAAGGGTAAATTTGTCATTTCCTTTTTTATTTAAAAAAAGAAAAGAAAAAAGAAAACCCCCTAAACCCTTCACCCTCTCCATCTGGCAATCATCTTTCCCCCAAAGCCAACCACCATTTTTCCCTCTGCGCAGTCATCTTCCCCCATTATTCTTTTTTTTTTTTTTTTTTTTTTTTTTTTCATTCTTATTCTACTATAATTATAGAAGAAATTCAAGAAGAGAAGCAAAGTTGGGTTTCTTGATAGAAGTAAAGATTGAACGAACATGAGTTTCGCAATAACAAAGATTGAGGTCGTTGGCGGCTGCCTCTCGTTGCGACAAAGAATCCAGCTCACCTCTGCCGGATTTCCTCGTTGCGACACCAACGCTCGCTGAAGTCACCGTCGACATCCTCAATCACCAACGATGGCCGCAGAAAAGCAGGGGTTGGGTTTTCTTTTTTCTTTTTTTCTTTTCTTTTTTAAATAAAAAAAGAAATGGCAAATTTACCCTTAATTTATTTCATTCACCGGAAAAATAGTCACCGGTGACCGGATTTTGATCGGAAGGACCAAATGTGGTAGAAATTTAAAAGTCGAGGGACCAAATGTGATAGAGATTTAAAAGTCGTGGGACCAAATCTGGAAATTTTAATAGTCAGGGACCAAAAGTGGAAATGGTCCAATAATCGTGGGACCAAAAGTGGAAATAACTCATTCACGCACACTATCCACGAGTTACTATTCACTCACATGTCTTCTTCTTTCTTCAATCCTTCGTGTGTGGCATAATGTGCGGTCACATGGATGGATTTGCTTGATTTTGAACACCCATGTTCTACTTAAGCTTAATAAAATAATGTAAGCTTAAAACATAGTGTTGGGTTTAGTATAGTATTTGGTAGCTTCTCCTTTTGTTATATTTACCATCTCTGCTACTTAAACCTTTTGTTACTCTCTTTGCTGTAATTTATTTATTCTCAACTGACTTTGCCATTTTCTTCCAAAATTAGCATTCATTTTAGTATCTCAACTGATTTAAACCATAGACCTTCTGCTAACAAGTCTTCATCTGTCTCTACTACTTATCCTTTTGTTACTTCTTGTGCTCTAAATAAATATAAGCTCCATCGGATTCGAACCAAGTTCCTCCCTTCTACAAGAATTCTTCCAAGTTGACTTTTGACTCTTTTGGTACATTATTTACGAAATTTTTGGCTTTCTGATTTTTCAAACTAAAATACATTTTTGGCTCATCAAAATCTAATTACAAATATTCCTAACAATATATATATATATATATATATATATATATATATATATATATATATATATATATGTATATATATATATGTATGTATTCAGGTGAGTACTAATGTATTATAGAAGATTATGAGGAAAACTGATGTACATTGGATTCAAATATTAGATGGTGTAAGATTAAAAGTTTTTTTTTTTTTGGTAATTTTTTGGGTTAGGCATGATGTATAAAGGCTGGTGGGGGTATTTCTGTCTTTTGGAGTAGTGTTTTAATTATGGTAGATTTAATATAGCGTTATTGTTTGTATTAACAAAACCGATCCTTTCTCTATTGCGCAGAATTGAAGATTCGCATTCCTGTTGTTCTTCAGTCCGCAACGTTCGTCGTCGATTCTCTTTGCGTCATTGGTGAAGTCGACGGTCGAAGGAGAGGTGTTGTAGTCGGTTTTCTTCACGGTGACGTGGACGGACGTTCCTAACAACTTGGGATCTAATATTTTTCGATACATTTTGACATATCAAAATCTATTATAATTTATTCCTAACAACTCACCCACACAAAAATACTATCATCACTCTATTGAACCTTATGTACATAGTAAAATTCATTCAAAATACTATAGCAACTACTACTAGGCTGGACATCTCACATCTAGCTAATAATGTCTATATGAAAAAAAAAACAAAAACAAAAACAAAAATAAAAACAAAAACAAAAACAAAAAACAAAAAAACAAAAAACAATAACCACACAAAAACTACCTTACACGAAAGCAGGATTGGCTATAAAGGAACACCCATCTAGAGCTTGAATAAACGAAGTTAAACATGGTAGCATGCCATCAACGTATTCATTGAGATTTTGACCGCTGAGAAATGGAACAAGTTAATTGAGCTTTCCAAAATAGATAGTTTGAGGAGAAGTAAGTTTAATGGAGAAAAAGTGATGTGCTATCTCTTGGGTATTTACTGGGACTGGGAGTGTAGAAGAAATATCTGAGATGGTGTGCGAGGAGGAGGCGGTTTCGCATATTGACGGCGGCGCAGCATTCGGGTTGGTGGTGGTGGCAATATTGGTAGGGTTATAGCTATGGATTGTTTGATCTACTAATACCAGATGAGAATAATAGTTTTGACAAGAATTTTATTTTGATCAATCCAATTTACAAAATACAGGAAGAGACGAATTTGTAAAAGTCGAAGGATTATCTACTATACTAATAAGAGCCAAAGAGAGTTAGGCCTAAAATGGGTAGAAAAAATGGCGGTCAAATTATTTAATCAAATGGATGGTTCAGATGAATTATTTAATCAAATAGATGGTTAATATAATTTAGATTAATATTATTAATAGAGATTACCTAATTTAACCTTACTTTTATGATTATCCGTTAAGTTTTCCGTTAAATATTCTCTTTCTCCGTTAATATTCCGTTAACTTTTAACTTACCCATTAATTTCAATAAGAAAGGTCTTAGGTTCGAACCTCATCTCAATCAAATTTGACATAATTAAGTCTCTCACTCTATTTTACTCTTATTAAATTAAATAAATTAGTAGCTACAACAAAAAATGGTACATATGTATTTCTTTAATTTAGAATTATGTGTCTACAATACCTTTATTTGAAAAAATTATTCATTATCAAAAAATTAAATTAAATAAGAGAAATAATTTCATTAGTTATATTATATTGTTTTTATTTTCTATCATGCAAAGATTCTTTACATTCAAATTTATCAATTGATATTCATTACATTGTCCATTATCTTATTTTTACAATATCTTGTAATTAAATATCAAAGTTATAATACAAAATAATGTTATATATTTATTTACCAAGTACTTTATTCATAGTATGAAAAAAAAATTAAAATAATTTGAAGCTAATTATATTAACTACTAGGGGATTGGTTGACAAAGAGAGTACTCAAATAATAACCCAACAAATTGAAGCGGAATCACTCTATTTTACTCTTATTGAATTATTAAATAAATTAGTAGTTACACCAAAAAATGAAACATATGTATTTCTTTAATACCATGAGAAAAATAAAAAGAATATTTTGAAACCAATCATATTAACTACTTGGGAGATTTGTTGACAATGAAAATACTCAAATGGTTCATTACTCAGCAAATTGAAGCGAGAAACTACCTTTTAATATCTTTGGAATACATAATATTTTCAATTTTCAATTTTTTTTAAATTTATCCACAATAACTTATTCAACAATAATGGTTAAACCAAATGAACCCCCAAGCAGAACACCTAAAGGAAAATCCATAGCTCTTATATCATAATCTCATTGCATGATGTTGTCATCTATGCTACCAACAATAATCGAATTGCAAATAACACACTACCAACAAAAAGGAAGAGAACAAATAGTAAAGATGAAGACAATGACAATGTTACTCAAAAGAGAATTAAGAACACTTAGAAAAATTCAAATTAAAATTAGTATTTATTTAAACTATCATTTCTAGACCAAATATTTAGACTATCGATTTTACAAGGTTGCAAACATTTATTTTAGTAATAATTATAATGAATTTTCTATATTATCTTGGATTCATATACTTTGAGTTAGATATTTAAATAAAAAAATTCGACATTCAATTATCCATGTATAAACTTCTCCTATATAATCTTGCATTGATATATTTTTAAATATTTATTTAAACATGAACATTGGGCATTAACTCATTTGCGCAATGCGCGTATAAAACTAGTATTTAATGATAAAATATAGACTTACAAGAATATAAGGAAGAACGAAGAAATTATAATGTGAATAAAATACATAGTCATAACAACAACAACAACACGTCAACATCACCATCCACGAAGCCAGGGGCGGAAGCACACCTTGGGGTAGGGGGGCCAGGCCCCCCACCCCTACCCCATTTTTAGTAGGAATATATGTATATATATTATTATATAAAATTTTTACAGTTTTGCCCCCTCTTAATTTTTAAAAAATTTGTTATGTATATATTAAATGAACTCAATATATTACACTTTTCAAAAATGTAAAAATTACACTTTTCGTCCCTAAGTTATAGAATAATTGTAGAATTCGTCCATAATTGGTGGTCGTGCTCATTTTTCGTCCCTAAACTATAATTGACGTCGCAAATTTTGTCATTTTAATAACAGGTTGTACTCACCATTTGTTCTTAAGCTATACTAACATTGCAAATTTCGTCCCTAATGTTTTGTTAGTAAAGCGACGGAATTTACAACATCAATTACGGAGTATATCTTAGAGACAAAAAATGAGCACGACCAACAATAATTAGAGACGAATTCTACAATTACCCTATAACTTAGGGATGAAAAGTAGTGTAATTTTCATATTTTTACCATTGTATATATTTTGTGTTACGTGAAAATTTTGAAAATAATGTTTGACAACCTTAACGATCGTACTCATATAATTATATATTCATATATTATATTATTGCACATAGTATAATTACAAATAATTATCAGTAATAATCGACACAATCATATTTATGGTGTTTATATATACTAATGTCGACCAATATACTCTATAAATTTCCCCCCCAACCTATTATTCCTGGCTCAGCCCTGCACAAAGGCATCAACTAGAATTTGAGAGGAAGAGAAATATTTTCCAAAAAATTATATAATTTATATCCACACACGGAAGTGTCACAATTGTGGCGTCGAGAATAGCACACGTCTATCAAATCAATTTCCAAGTCTCCATAACCTCAAATATTACTCCGTATTACCACTAGCTTCTGTGTAATCCAATTAGCATGGATATGAATCTCTCCATGTACTATTATCTCTTCCCTTTGTTCATCTCCATCCTCTTCCTCTCCAGATTTCTACTTTCACCTCGCAAAGATAGGAAAAACTTACCCCCATCCCCACCAAAGCTTCCACTCTTGGGAAACATTCTCCAACTAGGCTCCCTCCCCCACCGCACCCTCCAAAAACTATCCACCCACTATGGTCCCCTCATGCTCCTCCACTTCGGCTCCGTGCCGGTCCTCGTCGCCTCCTCGCCCGACGCGGCCCGAGCCATCATGAAGGACCACGACTTGGCCTTCTCCGACCGCCCCGCCAGCAGCATAGGCAGCCGCCTCCTCTATGGCTACAAAGACATCGCCTCTGCCCCCTACGGCGAGTACTGGCGACAAATGCGAAGCATTTGTGTGCTCCATCTCCTTAGCAACACCAGGGTGCAGTCGTTTCGCAACGTTAGAGAAGAGGAAACAAGATTGATGGTGGAAAAGATCAGACAATTATCATCGTGCGGTTCTTTGATAAATTTGAGTGATATTTTCATTGAGTTGACGAATGATATAGTTTGTAGGGTGGCGTTGGGGAGGAAGTACAGTAAGAAAGGGGGAAATAATGGGGAAAAGGATTTCAAGTTGTTGCTAGGGGAATTTTCTGAATTGTTGGGGACGTTTAATGTAGGGGACTATATCCCATGGCTTTCATGGGTGAATAGAATCAATGGGGTTGATAGAAGAGTGGGGAAAAATGCTAAAGAATTGGATGAGTTCATTGATGGTGTGGTGGAAGAGCACATCGGTTTGAAGAAAGAAGAGGGGGATGGTTTAGACTTTGTCGACATTTTGCTTGATATTCAGAGAGAAAATAAGATTGGCTATCCCATTCACAGAGATTCTGTCAAAGCTCTCGTCTTGGTAATTACCCCTCTGTCCCATTTTACCTGTCTGATTTACTATTCATTGGTCAAACAAACTCTTTCTTCATTGCTGGTTTTCTTTAGTAATTTTTAATTATTTTTAAATTTGATTTGTTGTGTTTAATAGTACTTTTAATGTAGTTTCTAAATATATAAATTTTATATACTAATACTAAATTTAAACTTATAAAAAGTTGAATTAAAAATAACTTCAGTCAAGACTCGTTAACCTAATCAGACAAACAAAATGGGACGAAGGTAGTATTAATTACCCTACACTCTCATTTTAACTGTCCAATTGGATTAGCTAGATTTGACTGTCTAGTAATGCTACTTACTCTAAAAAATTTAATTAATATTCAATTTAGTTATCAATTATAATATTTTTTTTCAATTTAGTACTAAACATAATATTTTTTTTGTCTAATTGGATCCTCAGCTCGACTTTGATTATTTTACTTAATTGAATACTTTGTAAGTGTAGCTTGGTAATTTACCCTCTATTAATTATCAACTATAGTGCCTTTATTTAAATTAGTCTTCGACTATAGTGGTTAATACTAAATTTAGCCATCGACTATAATGATTTTTTTTTTTTAATTTAATCATGGGTTATAATAGGCGAGGACTCAATTAGATAAAACTATCAAAGTTGATGATCCAATTAATTAAAAAAGACAATTAAAGCTAAATCAGAAAAAATCACTATGTTCGAAAACTAAATTTGAATACTCCTAAAATTTCCCCTCTATTCTTTCCCTTCATACGTGGCTTTTTCAAATTAGATAACTAACTTTCTTTTTAACACGTAGTGGAAACAACCAATTTATAAATACCAATAGTTATAAGTCACATTATTATGAGGAAAAATATTAGGGGAAAATAATATTTTTCCTGTACGTAACTTAAAGTTTTATGATAAGTATAACAATTACAAGTATTACAAGAATAAAAAAAATCTCGAAATAATTATGAATTTATATATAAAAAAAAATACAATGAGATGTTTGACAATGCAAATAGCTTAGCTGATAGTTGATAATGGATTGACTTAGTTTATAGTTGTTAGTATATTATTATTATTATTAATTTATTATAGAATTTATATAAAAATAAACATATGTTCACAGGCTTAGGAAGCCCATAAACATTATTTAGTAATCACATATCTTGTTGCTAATTACCTTCATGGTACTAAACAACGGGTTTATGACTTATGAGCCATGTTGACGGGCTCAACCATCCCATTGCCTAGTACGGTGAAGAGACAATGAGAGTAACAGGACTGGCAAGCAATACTATTGGACGTGTTTGCATATTCTCGTTTTTTTTTTTAAAATTTTATTGGGAATGTTTTGGAGAAAATAATTTATTTTCTCAAAAAGTTACTTTAAACAATTTTTTGAATTTTAGCGTTTTGAAACAATAAGCTGTTACAAAAAAGTTGATTAACCAATTGGCTGATAAGCTATGTTACTAGACATGGCCTATATATTTTATTGATTTAATCACAATTTTTTCCGTAAAGTAAATTTGATTTGTATTGCAATCGTATTTGTTTTCTGCGAGTTAGGATATGTTTGCAGCTGGAACTCACACAGTGTACACACTTCTTGAGTGGACAATGGCAGAACTGATAAAAAATCCTGAAGTCATGAAGAAATTATCAAGTGAGGTAAGAAGATTGAAAACAAGTGGCGATTTAGAAACCATGGAATACTTAAAAGCAGTCATCAAGGAAACCCTCCGTCTTCACCCTCCCATACCATTGCTAGTCCCTCGAAAGGCATTCCATGACGTGAAACTGATGGACTTTCATGTGGCAACCGGCACCCAAGTGATTGTCAATAGTTGGGCAATTGGGAGAGATCCAATCGTATGGGAAAACCCTGAAGAGTTTAAGCCAGAGAGATTTCTGTATTCTAATGTGGATTATAAGGGAATGCATTTTGAATTGATTCCATTTGGGGCGGGTCGAAGGGGTTGTCCTGGTGTGGCCTTTACTGCCAATATGATCGAGCTTGTACTGGCTACACTCTTGCACGAGTTTGATTTTGCATCAACAGAAGATTTGGATATGAGTGAAGGAATTGGTTTGACAGCTCACAAGAAAATTCCTCTTACTGTAATTGCCACTCCGAGGGTTGACTAGAATATGCATTGCATGCACATATGTATTTACCCTAGAATAATGCATGCTATTTGGAAATTTTAATTTTTGTGCATGACTTTGGTTTTATACACGCCTTCAAATGCCAAGTATTAAATATTATAATTGTTTGATGTCAAGACATGTATAATGTTATTCAACATTTGCGTGTAAAAATAAGTATGCTTCTAGCGTTTTTTCTCCTTAAATCATTCATATAAGTATGCACATTAGTTCCTCAATTATTTTTAAAGGGTCATTTTTACCCTTTTATGTTAAATGGACATTTTTACCCTTAAAAATAAGTATTTTGTTTATTTTGAAGTAATAATTTTTTGGAGAAGAAAAATACTCCACTAAAATATATATTTTAAGGGTAAAATTATTTTTAAGTTAGTGCTTGATTGCTTGTCAACAGATGGGCAATAGGGAGGGATCCAACAATATGGGAAAATCCAGAAGAGTTTAAGTAAGAAAAATTCTTAAATTATTCTAACGTAGATTATAAGGGAATGCATTTTGAGTTTATTCCTTTTGGAGTGGGCAAGAGAGGTTGTCCTGGTGTGGCTTTTGCGATTTCTGTGATTGAGCTTGCGGTTGCTACTCTCATACATGATTTTGGTTTTGCATTGAGAGATGAAGAGTTGGATATGAGTGAATATAATGTCTTTTCTATTCAAATTATTTTATCTAATTGACTATGCTTCATATTTTGTCATAATTATTTTATAACATTTCAAAGTGTTTTAAAATTTCACCCTACCCAAGTATAGTTTTAGTTCGAGTTAATACCACAAATGGTCCTCTGACTATTGGGGTAGTACTCCTTTTAGTCCTCGACTTTCAATTCGACCACAAATGGTCCTCTGACTTTCATTTTTGACCACAAATAGTCCTTTGTTAACATTTCTGTTAAATAGATGTTAAATCTAGGGGTATTATCGTCAAATTGATATATCTAATGGTCATAAAATAAAAATGTTTATAATTTTTCACCAACAAGCATAATTGAAACAATTAACAAATATAAATACTCTTAAATAAAAAGACAATACACCTTTTTCTCGTAATTATGCGTACAAAATGAAGATTTAATATTAGTGCTATCTTTTTTAATTTAACCAACAGATTAAAATGCAAGAATTTTTTTTTAAATAAACCTTGCTTCCTTCATTTTCATGATTGTTCATACATGGTCGATTAATAGTTTTCATTTTTCATTAGTTGATCAAACATTTTATTTTGAACATAACTGAAGGTTGTCACCGTTGAATTAATATAATTAATCAAGTACAAATTGCGAACATTAATCATGGATTTTTAATTAATTTGTTCATTTATGTAATTTGTCACGTCCATTTTGTTTGTATAATTATTAACTTAATGTTTATTAATGTTTGAAATTAATTATGTTGTCATATAATTTTAAAAAAGAAGTAATCATAATAATATTAATCAATTTGACGATATTACCCCTAGATTTAACACCTATTTAACAGAAATTTTAACAGAGGACTATTTGTGGTCAAAAATGAAAGTCAGAGGACCATTTGTGGTCGAATTGAAAGTTGAGGACTAAAAGGAGTACTACCCCAATAGTCAGAGGACCATTTGTGGTATTAACTCTTTTAGTTCTGTCTCTAACTATCTTGTAGTCTATTCACAAACATTGTATTGTAATTTATAAAGAATTTTGTATTTGAACCATATTATGGGTGTTTGATTTTTTCATTGACATTTCTAAAGTCATTTGAACTATGCCCACACTCAGATAATTTTCTGAATCCGGGGTAGCTAGTATTAAAAAGTTCTAATTTTGGCATTCTAATTGTCTTGTAATATTAATACAATTGTCTATTAATAAATGAAATTTTATTATTTATTAAACTAGCGTAATGTTTGAGCCATGCTCCTTCACGTAATATTTTATTGCATATTCTATATATTGTCAAACGTTACAATGGAACTCATTCTTGTCGCTAATTTCGTCGAAAAATTGCGACGAAGATATCGGCCATTTTCTTTTAGTGACAGTCCTTAATTCAGTTATAAAATTAGTCACCAAAATGCGGGCGCCAAGATTTCGTGGACCTTTTTCTCACTTTGTGCCAAAAATAGCTACGAAATTTAATTTCATCGCAATATTACGACAAAACACATTCTGTTGTGAAACAACAACAGATTACATTCCGTCGCGATTTCTCTTGTAGCGAATATTATTATTTATTACAATGAATAATTTATCATGTTTCTAATTGAATGGCTTTTTGTAGAACACTTTAGTTTTAGAATGTTCTTTTGACGTACAGCCACACATGGCTCATTTGCACTGTGACATTCAAGTCGCCCTACACATTACCAATAATATGGTATTTCACAAACACACTAAACATATTGAGATTGACTATCACTTTGTACGAGAAAAAAATCAAGCTGGTCAAATCTGAACTACCTCCGTTCCTTCAATTCCAACCAACAATTGGCTGCAGATATATTCACGAAGAGCCTACCCTCACATAGTTTTACAAAAATTCTATCCAAGCTCACACATAGAATTTGAGCTCGAGGGGAGTGTACATTTGTTACTATGTCATTCGTAAATATTCTTTCTTCATTCTTTGTAATATGATTAATCAATCATAAGATTTTTTTACAATTATTCCCTATGTTATCATTAGAGTAGCTAGTATATACACTGTTGCAAAAATTCTTGCTTAGGCGCTAGGCGCTCCTAGACCGTGGCGAATTGATCCCTAGGCGTCCGCCTAGGTGGCCAGCCGCCTAGCGCCTAACTCGACCGACTAGGCCGAGTTGGCGGCCGACTAGGCCGAGTTGGCGGCCGCCTAGGCCGAGTTAACTCGCCCAACTCGACAGAGTTAGCCGAGTTAACTCGAGTGAGTCGGCATTGTTAATTTTATTATTATATTTATATGTATTTAAATTTATTTATTTATATAAGTAAGAGAAGTAAAAGATATATATATGTAATATATAATATAATATATATATGACATACACCCGCACACATGAATTAATTTTTTGTTTTTATAGGTCGCCGCCTAGAACCGCCTAGGTAGCGCCTAGGCATCGCCTAGACCGCTTAGGCACTAGGCGCTAGTCTACCGCCCGACTAGCGCCTAGCGCCTACTGCAACCATGAGTATATATATGCTTAAAATTTTCATTTCTCGTATACACAACCAATAAACAATATATTTTTTCATTCCCTAACCATACAAACAATATATTTTTCCATTCTCTAACAATACGTTTACCTATACGCTCTCCAAGTTTTTTCCCTCAAATAATTTCAATTAATTTGCATTATTCTTGTAAATGAATGTTTTTCGCCTTGAGTTTATTGAGAAATTTTATATATATATTGTTTACACGCAAATGTTGATTAACATTATACATGTGTCTTGACATCAAACAATTGTAATATTTAATACTTGGAATTTGAAGGCGTGGTATAAAACCAAAGTGCAGAAAAATTAAAATTTTCAAATAGGACTATTCTTAAATACATATGTGCATGCAATGCATATTCTAGCCAACCCTCGGAGTGGCAATTACAGTAAGAGGAATTTTCTTGTTAGCTGTAAAACCAGTTGCTTCACTCATATCCAAATCTTCTTCTATCGATGTAAAATCAAACTCGCGCACGAGTGTAACTAGTGCAAGCTCAACTAAATTAGCAGTAAAGGTCACACCGGGGCAACCCCTACGGCCCGCTCCAAATGGAATCAACTCAAAATGCATTCCCTTATAATCCACATTAGAATCCAAAAATCTCTCTGGCTTAAACTCTTCAGGATTTTCCCATACGATTGGATCTCTCCCGATTGCCCAACTATTGACAATCACTTGGGTGCCAGTTTCCACATGGAAGTCCATCACATTCACGTCCTGGATTGCCTTTCGGGGGACTAGCAATGGTATAGGAGGGTGAAGACGTAGGGTTTCCTTGATGACTGCTTTCAAGTATTGTATAGTTTCTAAATCATCACATGTTTTCAATGTTCTTACCTCACTTGATAATTTCTTCATGACTTTGGGATTTTTTATCAGTTCTGCCATTGTCCACTCAAGAAGTGTGTACACTGTGTGAGTTCCTGCTGAAAACATATCCTAACAGACAAAGAAAACAGATACCATTACAATAAAATCAAATTTACTTTAGGAAAAGAAATTTAATAGGCTCTGATTAGTAACATACCTTATCAACCAATTGGTTAATCAACTTTAATTTTTTGTAACAACTTATTATTTCAAAATCTTAAAATTTAAAAAGTTGTTTAAAATAACCTTTTGATAAGTTTTTTGAGAAAATAAATTATTTTCTTCAAAATATCCCCAATAAAAATAAAAAACAACGAGACTGTGCAGACAGGCTCAACAGTCCCGCCTGCCAGTCACATTACTCTCATTGTCTCTTCACAGTACTAGACAATGGGATGCGTGAGTGTGTCGACAGGGCTCATCAGCCTGTTGCCTAGTATCGTAAAGGTAATTAACAACGGCTAGTTAGTGTTTATAAGCTTCCTAAGCCCGTGAACATATGCTTATTTTTTAATACAAATTCTATAATAATAATAATAATAATAATAATAATAATAATAATAATAATAATAATAATAATAATAATAATAATAATAATAATAATAATAATAATAATAATAATAATAATATCAGCTACTCAAATCCGCTAACAAGTAACAACTATCAACTATGTTAATCTACTATCAACTATCAATTAACAGATATTTGTCAAACAGATCTATAGTATTTTTTCATATATAAACTCGTAATTATTTTGGGCTTTTTTTTCTCGTAATACTTGTAATTGCTATAAGTATCATAAAACCTTATGATACGTATAGGAAAAATATTTTTTACCCTAATATTTTTCCTCATAATAAGAGTTATAATCATTGGTGTTGTCTAATTTGAAAATGTCATGTATGAAAGGAAAGATTAGATGGAAAATTTTGGAGGCAGTATTCAAATTTAGTTTTCGAACATATTGATTTTTTAGATTTAGCTTTAAATGTCTTTTTTTTGTGCATAATTGGATCATTGACTTTTATGATTTTATTTATTTGACTCCCCACCTACCAGAATCAATGACTAAATTGAAAAAAAATCATTATAGTCGATAACTAAATTGGGTATTAATCACTATAGTCGAAGACTAATTTTTTTTAAAAAAAAACTATACTCAATAACTAAATTAGATATCAACCGAGGGTAAATTACTAAGCTACACTTACAACATATCCAATTTGTTAAAATCATTGAAGTCAAAGACCTAATTAGAACCTGTGACCAAATGAGACGGTCAAATCTAGCTAATCCAATTAGACAGTTAAAATGAGAGTGTAGGGTAATTAATAATTACCAATACGAGAGCTTTGACAGAATCTCTGTGAATGGGAAACCCAATCTTATCTTCTCTTTGTATTTGAAGCAAAATGTTGACAAAGTCTAAACCATCCCCCTCTTCTTTCTTCAAACCGATGTGCTCTTCCACCACACCATCAATGAATTCATCCAAATCTTTAGCAGCTTTCTCCACCCTTTTATCAAGCCCATTGATTCTATTCACCCATGCAAGCCATGGGATATAGTCCCCCACATTAAACGTCCCCAATAATTCAAGAAATTCCCCTAGCAACATCTTGAAATTCCCCTCCTTACTATACTTCCTCCCCAACGCCACCCTACAAACTATATCATTCGTCAACTCAATGAAAACATCACTCAAATTTATCAAAGAACCGCAAGATGATAATTGTCTGATCTTTTCCACCATCAATCTTGTTTCCTCTTCTCTAACGTTGCGAAACGACTGCACCCTCGTGTTGCTGAGGAGATGGAGCACACAAATGCTTCGCACTTGTCGCCAGTACTCGCCGTAGGGGGCGAAGGCGACGTCCTTGTAGCCGTAGAGGAGGCGGCTGGCCATGGTGTTTGATGGGCGGTCGGAGAAGGCTAAGTCGTGGTCCTTCATGATTTCTCGGGCCGCGTCGGGCGAGGAGGCGACGAGGACCGGCACGGAGCCGAAGTGGAGGAGCATGAGGGGACCATAGTGGGTGGATAGTTTTTGGAGGGTGCGGTGGGGGAGGGAGCCAAGTTGGAGAATGTTTCCTAAGAGTGGAAGCTTTGGTGGGGATGGGGGTAAGCTTTTCCTATCTCTGGGATGTGAAAATAGGAATCTGGAGAGGAAGAGGATGGAGATGAACAAAGGGAAGAGGTAATAGTACATGGAGAGATTCATATCCATGCTAATTGGGAGTTCTGACAACATGGATTACACAGTAGAAGCTAGTGGACGAGACGTGAATGTTCAAAATTTTTTTTTTTGAAAACAAATGAATGTTCAAATTTAAACCGTATAAGTGTATTTGAAAATTGGAAGAGACGTGAGATTGATTTAATACACGTGCGCTCTTCTGGACACCACAATTATCCTCAGACTTACGTGTGTCATTGTGTGGATATATCTTTTTGAAGAGTAACTTTCTTGGGAGACATTTTTTATCAATCACAGAGGTTGCATGAACATTAAAAAATATAATACTTATATTGTTATATTTAAAAGTGTAACAGTAATCAATATTATTACTTATAAAAAAATGTCAAAATATAAAAGTATTATATTTTTTTAAAAAATATTACATTTTTCTTTATAAGTAACAAATACTTCATCCCTAATTAGTATTATAATTTTCAGTACAAGTATTATATTTTTATCTTAACCTGACTCTCACTAACAACGATTCGTAAGATAGTATCATACAAGTTTTTGCAATCGTTATACCCTACACCACGGTGCACATAGCAATGTGCACCACGTACGTAAAACGACGTCGTTTTTGTGTTAGTGGTCGCGGACGCGAATGACTTCAGAGAATTCATTATCTATAATACACATAATCATTATCTATAATACACAGAACGTTTGCCTAGAATACACAGTATGTTTGCCCAGAATACACAACAGAATATTGACACAAAATACACATATGTTAGTTGACGTGAATGACTCCAGGGAATTCATTATCTATAATACACATAATCATTATATTGAATACACAGAACGTTTGCCTGGAATACACAGAATGTTTGCCCAGAATACACAGAATATTGACACAAAATACACATAACTCATCCTCCTAACATTCGAATGCACAAACACACAGAACTCATCCTCCTAACATTCGAATGCACAAACACACAGAACTCATCCTCCTAACATTCGAATGCCCAATACACAGAATATTGACACAAAATACACAGAACTCATCCTCCTAAACATTCGAATGCACAAACACATCACATGTGTTACTAACATGAATACACATAACGGTTGCCTAGAATACACAGAAAGGTTGCCTAGAATACACAGAATGATTGCCTGGAATACACAGAATATTAACATAAATACAGAGACCGGGCGAAACGGGAAACGTGATTTCCAAAAAAAATGAATGATTAGTTTACAATGCTCAAAACGACGTCGTTTAGGTACGTGGTGCACATTGCTATGTGCACCGCGGTGCATGGTATAATTTGCCAAGTTTTTGCTATTATTGAAATATATGGTGCATTGTGATATTTATATAGTTTTAAATAGGGGTTGTTTTTGTTAGGACTCTAGAGTCCTTGGTCTGGTGTGATTCTATCTTTGTATATATTTACATATTTTCTATTCCTGCTTGTATTCTAGAGTGATAATATACAAGAATCATGTTCTCATTTGGTATCAGTTGTTCAGATTTTGTTTTTCATGGCTGTTAAGAATATAGCGGAATAATGCGGAAGCGAATAATCGAAAATTGAGAATTATAGAAGTTAAATAGTAGGGAAAATATATAATAATGACAAAATAATAGGAATAAATAGAATATATATATTATCACTCAAAAAGAATTAAAGAATGAATAATATACATGTATGCTCGTGAGGTAATTAAAGACAAGGAAAAAAAGAATTCAATTGAGGTGTGAATTACAAAGCAAATTGCTAGAGTATTTATACATTACAAAATTGAGTGAAATGCGGCAAACACAAGGAAATCCAACAATAGTTGTGGAGAAGTGTAGGAACGTGAGCATGCATGTGAAATCATTGGAGGAATGGTCCAAGATTAATTTGAGCCACATATCAATATTTTCTAACAATCTCCACCATGGATCAAATTTATTGTAGAACAACTGGAGCAATCGACCAAACTCAAGCATTGCTTGAACTTAGCAATAGGAAGAGGCTTGATTAGCAACCAACCACTTGGACGAGTTGACACGAGAAATAGCCTCAGAATAACAGGATGGATCGCCATCAAACTCCTGTGCAACTGAAAGTGCATAAGCAACCAAGTGAGTTTCATCATCACTAGTAGTATACCTAGCATGTTTTTTAATTGTCCTCCTAGGCCGATCATGAGCAATAGAATACTCTCGTTGTTGCTCGACGAGAGGCGCAGTACTAGTAGATGCATCATCTTTAGTATTACCCTCAGTGGTAGTAATACTATTCATAGGCCTGAATTCAAACTCCACCTTCTCTCTAGTACTCTGCGTATCACATGTACTAGGAATAACTCGATCTTTTCCAGAAGAAAGTAGTGCATTTTCATCAAAAGTGATATCTCGACTTAAAATGATCTTATGAGAATCAAGAGACCATAGACGATACCCTTTTGACTCAGAAGCATAACCAAGGAAAATGCATTTGACAACTCTCGGGTTTAATTTACCCGTATTAGAATGAGCATATGCAGGACATCCAAAAACTCTTAACATAGAGTAGTCAACAGGATTACCTGACTAAACTTCCTCTGGAATTTTGAAATCGATGGATGAATGTGGAGACCTATTTACCAAATAGGATGCAGTAGAAACGGCCTCGGCCCAAAAATCACGCCGTTTCCATAACCCAGCATTAGAGAGCATACAACGAGCTCTCTCTAATAGAGTCCTGTTCATACGTTCGGCAACACCATTCTGCTGGGGTTTTCCAGGCAAGGTCTTGTGCCTGGCAATTCCTTGTGCTGCACAGAACTCAGTGAAATCTCTCTCACAGAACTCCAAGCCATTGTCTGTCCTGAGCTTCTTGACCTTTTCCCTATTTGAGTCTCAAGGAGAATTTTCCACTTTTTGTAAACAGAAAATGCCTGATTTTTATGTTTCAGGAAATAGACCCAGACTTTACGAGAAAAGTCGTCAATAATAGACATAAAATATCTACAGCCTCCCATAGACTGGACTTTAGTCGGTCCCCATAAATCAGAATGTATATATTCCAATACATCTTTGGTACGGTGTGTAGCAGTAGAGAAACTAACCCTCTTTTGTTTCCCAAAAACACAATGCTCACAAAATTGTAATTTACCCGTACCTGAACCGAGGAGGCCTTTCTTGCTCAGGATATGCATGCCTTTCTCACTCATATGCCCCAGACGCATATGCCATAGTTGAGTGAGATCAGCATCAGACACCGATGAGGATACCGCAACTGAACCTGTCACAGTATTGCCGTGCAACACGTACAAGCTCCTAGAACGAGAAGCTTTCATGAGAACAAGAGAGCCTTTAATTACTTTCAGAACTCCACCTTCAGCTGTGTACTTGCACCCCAGAGATTCCAAGGTGCCCAATGAAATCAGATTGCATTTCAAATCAGGAATATACCGAACATTGGTAAGAGTCCTGATAACGTTATCATGAGTTTTGATCTGCACACTTCCAATTCCACTAACCTTGCATTGGGTATCATTACCCAACAAGACAACTCCACCATCAACTGGTTCCAGAGAGACGAACCAATTTTTGTGTGGACACATGTGGAATGTACAACCAGAGTCCAGAATCCACTCAGTGTCGCTCCGTTTGTCACCGGAGCTAATAGATAACATAACATCGCCTTCTGAATCACTTTCAACAACACTAGCTTCAGCGGACTTCTTCTCTCTCTCTTGCTTGTTCTTCAATTTGAAGCATTCAGTCACATCATGACCATGCTTCTTGCAGTACTTACAGGATTTGTTGGACTTACGTCCTTTGGACTTGAACTAGACTTTTTATTGCTATTCTCTGTTTCAACTGAACGACCCCTAACAGTCAAGCCTTCACCTTTGTCCTCAGATTTAGTTTCTAAGTCAAATTTTTCTTTGGACAATAGGTTCGACTTAACACTGTCGAAAGTTAGGACATCAAGACTATTACCATACAGCATAATTTCTTTGAAATGCTTGTATGATGTAGGGAGAGAAACAAGCAACAAAATAGCACGATCCTCATCTTCAATTATGACATCAATATTTTCCAAGTCCAGTAAAATAGAATTGAATTCATCCAAATGAGACTGAATTGAAGTACCTTCCGTCATACGGATTGTGTACAACCGCTCCTTCAAGCGCAGCTTGTTCGCCAGAGATTTGTCCATGTAGAGCGAATCCAGCTCGGTTCATAAACCTGACGCAACCATCTCACCTATCACCTCACGTAGAACCGATTTAGACAGACACAACTGAATGGTTGAACGTGCCTTGTCATCCAAATCTTCCCAAGCTTCATCTGTCATTGTAGCCGGTTTCTTCTTCTTCCCAGCTAGCGCTTTTTTCAAACCGTTCTGGGTTAGAACGGCTTCCATCTGAACCTTCCAGATAGAAAAGCTAATTTTCCCGTCGAACTTCTCGATATCGAACTTGGTAACATTCGACATCTTTGAAAATAATTCTCAATTAAACCGCTCTGATACCACTTGTTAGGAATATAGCGGAATAATGCGGAAGCGAATAATCGAAAATTGAGAATTATAGAAGTTAAATAGTAGAGAAAATATATAATAATGACAAAATAATAGGAATAAATAGAATATATATATTATCACTCAAAAAAAAATTAAAGAATGAATAATATATATGTATGCTACGTGAGGTAATTAAAGACAAGGAAAGAAAGAATTCAATTGAGGTGTGAATTACAAAGCAAATTCCTAGAGTATTTATACATTACAAAATTGAGTGAAATGCGGCAAACACAAGGAAATCCAACAATAGCGGTGGAGAAGTGTAGGAACGTGAGCATGCATGCGAAATCATTGGAGGAATGGTCCAAGATTAATTTGAGCCACATATCAATATTTTCTAACAATGGCAACCAATGACAGTTTTGCTAGTTACGAGCAGACTGTTTCTAAAGCTATCTCCGCTTTATTGCCGCCCTTTGCGCCCGTTTCCTTGTCATTGGCGCATCACTTTGTTTCTATCAAGTTGACGACTCGTAATTATCTTTTTTTGGCATACCCAATTGGTTCCATTTGTTCGTGGTAAGAACTTGCTCAGGTACGTTGATAGTACCTTCCCGTGTCCGCCAGTTATGGTGCCTTCGGCTTCCGGTGATGTCTCTGCTACTCCTATATTAAATCCAACCTATCCCACCTGGGTCCAGCAAGATCAATCAATCATGTCCATGCTGATTTAGTGATTTCCTCCCTGTCCGAGTAGGTTATGCACTTGGCGGTAGGACGTGCGGTGTTGAAGCAAATTTGGGAATCAATTGAACAGTCCTTAGAATCTTCAACGCGGGCTCGGGCACTGCGATTTCTTGGTCAGTTGAAATCTCTTCGTCAAGGTAATTCGGTTGTAACTGAATTTCTCAGTCGAGCGCAGGTGTTGGTGGAAGAACTCTCACTTGTCGGGCGTGTAGTCTCCCTTGACGAACAAAACTTGTATGTTTTTCGTGGACTTCGGCCGGAGTTTCGAACTATGGCGTCCTCCCTCGCTAATCAGGGTCAGCCCATGTCTCTCACTGAGCTCTCAAATTTCCTCGCTACCCAAGAGTTTATTCATGTTGACGATTTCATGAAAAATGTTTTGTCGCGTGAGCAGCAGTAGTTGTCGTCCGCCATGCAGGTTCTTTGTAACAGACTTGTAGGTTTGGACAAAGAAGAAAATAAAGAAAGAAAGGATGCAGAAGAAAAAGGGGATATTGCAGAAGGTAGGGGAAGAATTTATAGAAGAGTAGGGAGAAAACTGTAGAAGAAATAGAGAGAGAAGACTAGTAATGTAATTCGACATCTGGATAATTCTTACTTTGAAAATTTAAAGGAAATAACCTAACTAGAAAACAACAAAATTGCATAACAAAATAGCTAAATTCTGGATCCAAAGCCACGCTGCCAATTGCCCTTGATGATGATGTCACTGATGAGCTCAATTACTATAATTTTACCATTGGTTCATGACATCCCCTTCCCCTTAATTTGATCCTTGTCCTCAAGGATTAAAATTTTCTAAAACCGAGAGCTAAACCAGCTATGCATAAGTTCCTTCCATCTACAATGTAGTCTTCATGATTGGTGGATTTGTAAGCAAGGTTTGATCCCCAACAGTTGCAGGAGTTTGACATTCATTATCCTCCTCTATCCCTTCTATTACAGCAATGGAAGACTTGGGCTTACACCTATGACCATGTTGCCACCTCTCTTTGCAATTGAAACATAGTCTTTGGCCCATCAATTTATCCATCTTCGAGTTCCTCATATCCATTGTATTAGTAGACCCTTCTTGCCCATGTCGTGGTAGCAATCTAGGAGTGCCATTTAGATTCATAGTTTGGTTCCTTTGTGGACACTACAGCTCAGGAAAAAATTCTGGGGCCTTCATCCCTTGTTCAAAATGTTTGGCTAGCCAAACGACATCCTCAAGATTTTCTGGTTTAGCTGACTTCACAAAGCACTTGATAGCTTGTCTAAGCCAACACATAATTTTCTAAGAAATATTCTTCTGTTAGATAAGGCCTCACTTGTAGTAACATGCTCCTCGTTTCTTCACATTTTTCAGTAAATTCTTCCACACACCCATAACTTTTCAAAGTCATGAACTCTTCATCTAAAGAAGCAGTGACAGGGCCAAACCTTCTACAAATAGCTTCTACAAAGTATCCCAGTTAAATCCACCTCTCAGATTGTTTAAATAACCTTCCAGCCAGACTCCTACATTCCCAAACATATTTAGTGTTAAAAAATCTAAATAAAGAGCTGCTAGAGTTTGAGAGATCATGAAATACCATTCCATCCACCCTCCATATCCACATTCTGGGATTTAAGTAGTCAAAATATGGGAAGTCAATCCTTGGCCTTGGTCCATGGCTTTGAAACTCAGGAAATGGTTCTCCTTGGGCAATAGGAGGGTTTGGAGCAGGAGGTTAAGGAGTAGTTGTTCTGATTTGTCTGCTTTCCTGCCCATGACTGCATTCCCCCCTATCTGGAATAGAAGAGTTTTGTGTGGTGGGGGTCACATTTCCTCTCCCCTAAACTGTGAAACCATTAGGAGGTGTTTCCATTACTGGTGTTGTAGGCTTGTTGAGGCGTAGTAACTCCAACATTTCAGCTCTCATGTTTATCAATGCTTTCATCATATTATCTGAGTTTGTTCTTGTTTCTTGTCTGGAAGCTTGCACTTATTGTATCGTGGCCTCCAACCTTTGATCAAACTCAGTTTGTTTTTCCTGTAGTGCTTTGAATCTATATTTGTTGGTTACCATTCTTGCTCAGGAAAGGAACTCTGATACCAAATGGAACAGACCTGCAGGATCGGACAAAGAAGAAAATAGAGAAATGAAGGATGCAGAAGAAAAATGGGAGATTGTAGAAGGTAGGGGAAAAATTTAGAGAAGAGTAGGGAGAAAACTGTTGAAGAAATAGAGAGATAACACTGGTAATGTCATTCAAAATCTGGATAAAATTCCTACTCAACATTCTCTGGAAATTTAAAGGAAACAACCTAACTAGAAAACAACAAAATTGCATAACAGAATAACTAAATTCCGGATCCAATGCCATGCTACCAATTCCCCTTGATGATGATGCCATTGATGAGCTTAATTACTGTAATTTTGCCATTGGGTTCATGACATTCTTCTTCGTAGCGGCAACATATGCGTCGTCGTGGTGGTCGGTGGCGATCTAGGTGTGGGCGAGGATAATCTGGGAGTGGTAGGCAGTGCACTTCTCACTGCCAGATATGCTTTGGAGTTGGTCAAACGGCTCTACATTTTTTCCGCCATTACACAGATGCACCGCCTGCTCCTCAAGCTAATACGGCGACACATAGGGGATTGGCAATACATGTTGATTCAGTAGCAGCTTCTTTTGATTCTCAATTTTGGTTTCCAGATATGGGGGGGGTCTCATCATTTTACGCCTGATATTTTCGCATTCTTTACTTTTGAGGAATATCGTGACTCGGATATTCTGATAGTTGGCAGTGGTGTAGGTTTGCCCATTAGGGATGTTGGTTGTACCTTTTTTTCTACCCCTCTGGGTTGTTTAAGTTGTCTAATGTGTTGCGTGCCCCTGGTTTGTTCGCATCGTTCTTGTATGTTCAGCTTTTTGGGTATGAGAATAATGTGATTTTTGAATTTCACCTGTCTTTTTTTTTCTATTGTGAAAGATCTCGTCACCCATGAGGTTCTACTTCGGGGGCCTAGTTTCAGGGGTTTAAACAAGTTGCCTGTATGCAGTGTAGTTCCTAGAGCTTTGCTGTCTGCCTAAGCTTCTCCCTCTGTTTGGCACATGCGTCTGATTTTAAGAAATTGTCATGTTAGTTCGTCTATGAAAAAATGTCAAAGATTGAATTGGGATTACTCCGATCTCCGGGTTTATATCGTCTCTCACGGATGATAAGTTGGAGAGGTTTGAATGCTTTTACAAGAGATACATTGACTAACTATTCACTAGGTACAAGTGTATCATTGTAGTGATTTAAAGTTTGCATGTAAGGAAAGCAATGGAAACAAGAACTATCAATGCAATGTAAAGAGGATTGGATTGGCATTCCGTGGCTTTGCATTCACTTTTCTAAGGTGGAATCGGTTAAGTGCATAACGAGTTCTAAGGGAGAATCAAGGCACCAGCATTAAGTCGCGTAGGACTTAGACTCTTAGGTCATCATTCAGCTAAGGCATTCTATCAAACACTTGGTCTATACTCTCCTTCCGAGCCTAGTTCTCTCGGATCGTAGGGCGGGGATTGCAAGAAAGCAAGACTATTGCAATGCCACAATCTCTCGTCAACCTCCCAATCTTAAACTCCTAATCTATTGTGGCCACAAGTACTTTTGACTCTGTTACCCGGGCCTAGTTCTCTCGGATCGTAGGGCGGGGATTGCAAGAAAGCAAGACTATTGCAATGCCACAATCTCTCGTCAACCTCCCAATCTTAAACTCCTAATCTATTGTGGCCACAAGTACTTCTGACTCTGTTACAATGTAGTATCTGCAGTTGCCTCCACTGAGGCTCAAACCCACTCCCATGAGGCTCAAACCCACTCCCATCATCCATGTGGGAGTGTTAACCGGGACACCGCGAATGCCACTAGACCACAAGGTCTTTAGCATGAAAGCTGAAATTAAATTGCAATTAAATGGATTAATTAGTGGTTAAACGAAGTAGTTGTTAGTTTTATGTAGTGGGATTAGTGGTTAGTTACTTTAGTGATGTTAGTGGGTTAGTGTTTAGCTTTTTTAGCTATAGTTTGTTATCTCTTTTCCTACAAATATAGATTGTAATACAATGCGTTTTAATATCACGAGAAGTAATAAAAATTATTAAGTTTCTTTAAAAAAAAAATTCTTCTCCTCTCAAATATATATAGATATATTATACTTAATATATCAAACATTAGAGTAACTAGTATATATATGCTTAGGATTTTTCATTCTTGTATGCACAATCAATAAACAATATATTTTTCCATTCTTTAATAACAATACATTTACCAATAAGCTCTCTAAGTTTTTCCCCTCAAATTTCAATTAATTTGCATTATTCTTGTAAATGAATATTTTTCCCCTTGAGTTTATTTAACTTTTAGAGAAAAATTTTATATTTTTTTACACGCAAATGTTGCTTAACATTATACATGTCTTCACATCAAACAATTATAAAATTTACTCCCTCTGACCCATTTTATGTATCAAGTTCGATTAACGAGCTGAGGCTTGACTAGAATTACTTACAATTTAATTTCTCATAATATTAAGTTTAGAATTAGTATGTAAAGTTTATATATTCAGAAAAACTACATTAAAAGTATTATTAAACAGTAAGTATGTAAAGTTTAAATTTAAAAATTATAATAAAATGCTAATATTCAGTGGCGGATCCAGCATGGGGGTAGTGGGGGCCACTGCCCCCACTCCCACTCCCCCACCCCCATATAGCCCTTGTATGTATATATGTATGTATAGTACATATTTAGATATAAATATATAAAAACAGATACAATTAAACAATTGTTTAGTTAGCAGAGTTGGATGGTGTGTGATTTTAGTTGGATATGGCGTGGGTTCTTATCCAGCTGCAAGCATTCATTTTTTTTTAAAGATTTTATATAATCTTGTAGCTTTTCCATGTTTTCTATTTGAAGATTTTATATAATCTTGTAACTTTTTTCATGTTTTCTATTTGAATTATTTTATCAACTTAATTATGTTTCATATATTGTTATTAATAAATATTTGTATAAAGTAATTATGTTTCATATATTGTTATTAATATTTGTATAAAGTTTTGATATGTTTTATTTTTCGTCTATATCCAACAATATTTATGACTATATTCCTTTTAAGAGTTTCATTTTTTTTAGTACTACTGTTATATTACAATGCAATATATGTTCATTACTACTTTCTCAACCTATTGAAGCACAAAGGGTCAATATCGTTGAGACTCAAACGCACAACCTTCCACATATAAGAGAGCAACTTGGTGTTATCTCTTTTATGATTTTGCCCTCACTAGGACATTTTTCTGGATCCGCCACTGCTAATATTAATATGCAAAGAACGAAGAATGATTTAGGGTGTGTTTGGTTGGGGGGTTTAGGCATAAGGAATGGGTATGAAAGTGATTGTTTGTGTTTGGTTGATAGGTTTTGTGAATGCTATGGGTTTGGAATACCCCATTAATGACAAAACTCATACCCTTATTAAATAAGGGTTTCATCTCCCTTTCTCCTTTCTTCCTCAACTACTAATAATCATTCTCATTCCACCCAATTACCAAACATGTTAAATACTTTCACCAAAACCCATTACCATTACCAAGTATTTGATACCCATTCCGATTCCGATTCCCATGTGCGAACCAAACGCACCCTTATTTTTACCAATGAATAGTAAGTATGAAAGATAAAATGTGACAAATAGAGTAATAATTGGCATTTAAAAGCGCTGATGAAACCAAAGTCTTGCGGGAAATTAAAATTTCCAAATAGCATTATTCTAGGGTAAATACATGTGCATACAATGCATATTCTAGCCAACCCTTGGAGTGGCAATTACAGTAAGAGGAATTTTCTTGTGAGCTATCAAACCAATTCCTTCACTCATATCCAAATCATCTTCTGTTGATGTAAAATCAAACTCGTATACGAGTGTAGCCACTGCAAGCTCGATCATATTAGCAGTAAAGGCCACACCGGGACAACCCCTTCGGCCCGCTCCAAATGGAATCAATTCAAAATGCATTCCCTTATAATCCACATTAGAATACAAAAATCTCTCCGGCTTAAACTCTTCAGGGTTTTCCCACACCATCGGATCTCTCCCGATTGCCCAGCTATTGACAATCACTTGGGTGCTGGTTGACACATGGAAGTCCATCACTTTCACGTCATGGAATGCCCTTCGAGGGACTAGCAATGGTATGGGAGGGTGAAGACGGAGGGTTTCCTTGATGACTGCTTTTAAGTATTGCATGGTTTCTAAATCATCACTTGTTTTCAATGTTCTTACCTCACTTGATAATTTCTTCATGACTTTGGGATTTTTTATCAGTTCTGCCATTGTCCACTCAAGAAGTGTGTACACTGTGTGAGTTCCAGCTGAAAACATATCCTAACAGACAAAGAAAACAAATACAATTGCAATAAAAATCAAATTTACTTAAATTTGTAATTAAATCAATAAAATATATATGGGCCCCGTTTAGTAACTTAGCTTATCAGCTAGTTGGTTAATCAACTTTTTTATTTTTGTAATAGCTTATTGTTTCAAAATGTTAAAATTTAAAGAGTTGTTCAAAGTAGTTTTTTGATAAACGTTTTTGAGAAAATAAAATGTTTTTTCCAAAACGTCCCCAATAAAAAATAAAAAATAAAAAAATAAATAAATAAACAACGAGAATGTGTAGACGGGTTTAGCAGTCCTGCCTGCCAGTCCTATTACTCTCATTGTCTCTTCAAATTACTAAGCAATAGGATGCTTGAGCCCATCGATGAGGCTCATAAGCCCGTTGCCTAGTATCGTGAAGGTAATTAGCAACTGGACATGCTATTACTAATTAGTGTTTACGGGCTTCCTAAGCCCGCGAACATATGTTTATTTTCTATATATAAATTCTGTAATAATAATAATAATAATAATAATAATAATAATAATAATAATAATAATAATAATAATAATAATAATAATAATAACAATAACGATGATGTCATCAGCTAGTCAAACTCTCTAACTCAATTCGCCAATAGCTATCAACTAAGTCAATTTACTATTAGCTATCAACTAGCAACTGTTTGTCAAAACACCCGTATTTTTTTCATAGATAAATTCATAATTATTTTGGGCTTTTCTTTCTTCTAATACTTGTTATTGCTATACGTATCATAAAACTTTAGGATGCATATATATATAGGAAAAATACTATTTTCCCTAATATTTTTCTATATAATGTGACTTAAAATCATTGGTACGTGAATTGTCTGGCTTTACCATGCCTTATAAAGAAAGTTATCTAATTTGAAAATGTCATGTATGAAGGGAAATATTAGAGGAAATTTTGGAGGGAGTATTCAAATTTAGTCTTCGAACATAATGATTTTTTTTTATAGTAAATTTCATTGAGAAAAAAAAATCATTATAGTCGATGATTAAATGGAGTATTAACCACTATCGTCGAAGACTAATATAAATAAAACTACTATAGTCGAAAATTAATATCAATAAAACCACTATAGTCAAAAACTAATATAAATAAAACGAGTAAATTACCAAAATGGTCACTCGACTATACTGATTTCACCTTTTTGGTCCTAGTCATTTTGACTTGGCTAATTACATCCTTCGACTATCAATTTTTAAATCATTTTGGTCCTCAGTAACTTTAGGCACCAAACTTCGGCAAGTATAAGGGTAATGAAGTAATATATGAGTGTAATTTGCGCTTCTTCTTTCAACATAGTCATTTGTCAAAATCCTACAACTACATCAGCATCGTCTAGGAGCACGTTATCAACCCCGTCAGTGCACCGGCCCTCAAAATCCTCCTCAAGAACTACCTAGGCTAAAAAGGCGCCAATGTAGAGAACAACCTATCCAGTGAGCTAGAGGATCTGGTTGAGGCGGCGGAGATGACGTCGGCGGACATCAACGAGGTGCTGATAAAGAATAGGAGAAACAAGAAGGCAATAATAGGGGAATCGGTGTAGATTTTGAGAGGAAGAGCAGAGATGATCATGCAAAGTCCGGGGAGATGAGGAGCGATCATGAAAAAGAGCCAGAGAAGAGGGCACCGGCACTAGGGAGCCCAAAAGAAAATGGCAAATTCACAGTGAACTTTCAATAATATCCCTAAAAATTGTCGTCTAAGTTGTCGAAAGACTAAAATGACTTAAAAAATTGATAGTATGTAATTAGTCAAGTCAAAATGACTAGAACCGTACCAAAAAGGCGAAATCAATATAGTTGAGAGACCATTTTGGTAATTTACTCTAAATAAAACCAATATAGTCGATGACTAAATTGGTATTAATAGAGGGTAATTACCAAGCTACACTTACAGAATATTCAATTAGCTAGGTAAAATCATCTAAGTTTGAAAACCCAATTAAACACAAGAAAACATTATATTTAGGACTAAATTGAAAAAAAAAATATTACTCTGTATAATTAATGATGATTAAATTGGATATTGACTCTTTTTTTTTTTTTTTGCAGTAAGTAGCATTACTCCGTTATAGACAGTCAAATCTAGCTAATCCAATTAGACAGTTCAAATGAGAGTGTAGGGTAATTAATAATTACCAAGATGAGAGCTTTGACAGAATCTCTTTGAATGGGAAAGCCAATCTTATTTTCTCTTTGAATATCAAGCAAAATGTGGACAAAGTCTAAACCATCCCCTTCTTCTTTCTTCAAACCGACGTGCTCTTCCACCACACCATCAATGAACTCATCCAATTCTTTAGCAGCTTTATCCACCCTTCTATCAAGCCCATTGATTTTATTCACCCAAGCAAGCCATGGGATATAGTCCCCTACATTAACCGTCCCCAACAATTCAAGAAATTCGCCTAGCAACGATTTGAAATCCTTTTCCCCATTTCCCCCTGTCCTACCGTACTTCCTCCCCAACGCCACCCTACATACTATATCATTAGTCAACTCAATGAAAATATCACTCAAATTTATCAAAGAACCAGAAGATGATAATTGTCTGATCTTTTCCACCATCAATCTTGTTTCCTCTTCTCTAACGTTGCAAAACGACTTCACCCTCGTGTTGCTAAGGAGATGGAGCACACAGATGCTTCGCATTTGTCGCCAGTACTCGCCGTAGGGGGCAGAGGCGACGTCTTTGTAGCCATAGAGGAGCCGGCTGGCCATGCTGCTGGCGGGGCGGTCGGAGAAGGCCAAGTCGTGGTCCTTCATGATCGCTCGGGCCGCGTCGGGCGAGGAGGCGACGAGGACTGGCACGGAGCCGAAGTGAAGGAGCATGAGGGGACCATAGTGGGTGGATAGTTTTTGGAGGGCGCGGTGGGGGAGGGAGCCAAGTTGGAGGATGTTTCCCAAGAGTGGAAGCTTTGGTGGGGATGGGGGTAAGTTTTTCCTATCTCTGGGAGGTGAAAATAGGAATCTGGAGAGGAAGAGGATGGAGATGAACAAAGGGAAGAGGTAATAGTACATGGAGAGATTCATATCCATGTTAATTGGGAGTTCCTACAACATGGATTACACAGAAGATATTTGTAATAATATTTAAGAGGTTATGGAGACTTGAATGATCAAATTTAAACCGTAGAAGTCTATCTGGAAATTGGAAGAGACGTGAGATTGAATTGATAGACGTGTGCTCTTCAGCCTCTTCTGGACACCACAATTTTCCTCAGTGTGACACTTACGTGTGTGGATATATTTTTTTGAAGAGTGATTTTCTTGCTTTCGTACTTTCTTGAATCTTTAGGGGTTGTTTTCGTGCTTTGTCATTTTTTTTTAATATATAGATATTAGTTTATGACTTTGGTGTTGTTATGATTATATATTTTATTCACACAAGTATTTTCACCCATGAGATGCACGGAATGAATTTGTTTCAATATTTTAAGAATATTTGAATTGATATATAATTATATAAATTATAACATCAAATATTATATAGTGCAATTGAAAAGTTTGTTTGGATCAATTATGTTTTGTGATGTTATCCTTGCTTGAAAATATGGCCTTCTAGGTGCGACTCATCAAGCATGTCATATTTCGCGCTTGGGAATGTGTTTTCCACTGTAGTTACTATGTGATCAGGTCGACACTTCAACAAAAACTGTGCCGGAATATTGATTTTAATTAGACAAATCGTTGAATACAACCCCTGCAATTCCATCTCCAATGTGTGCAATTCATTTTTAAAACCAATCAACCGTATGTCTATCTTCCTTTGAAGCTAAGCTTCGTAGTCTCAAGTTCTTTGTGAGCCTCGATCAATACCTTGCAATTCGTCTAGAGGTAGGAAGAAATAATAGTGGTTCCGACAACTACTAGTCTCGTTTCTTTTAATTTGGAATAACGGGAACAATCTGTCTAAAATTATCACCCAAAACTACTGTCTTTTCACCAAATCTCTTTTCAGCACTACCCGGTATAGCAAACCATAATAGATCCCTCATGGTTTTGTCCAAAGCTTCAAAACAGTGTTTGTGCGTCATCGGTGCCTCGTCCCATATAATCAATTTGCTCCTTGTTTTAAGCTCTACAAGGTCACTACCTTGCGATATATTGCACGTGGAATCTTCGTTCAAAGAGAGTGGTATAGCAAATCTAGAATATGTCGTCCTGTCTCCCAGCAAGAGCAAAGATGTTATTACACTCAAAGCAACATTCAAAACAATATCACCGCAGCTCCTTATCTTTGTCGAGAGCGTTCTCCGCAATAACGTCTTTGCCTATTCCTCTGTAACCATACACAAAGAACAATCCACCTCCATTAGAATCAATATCATTTATGATAAAATCGTAGACATTTTTTTTTATCTTCCGTCAATTGTGTTACCAATTTTTCATGCTCTGTCTTTAACTATTCCTTGTCATACGCCAACTCTTCGGTATCCACATGTTTTCCAACAAACAGGGCCATTTTTTTTTATTTGCGTGGCTCTGTGCTGGTAAATAAGTGAGGCCCTATCAAAGTATAAATAAATTGCGAATTGAAGAAAAATTGCAAAGAGAAAAATGCAAAAAAACCTAAATTTGGGCCAATATAATCACAAATACATACACTAACTATTAGGTCAGGGCTGGACTAGGGGTTCCCAAAATTTTGTGGCCCTGTGCGGTTGCACATCTTGCACGCCCTAAAATCCGGCCCTGCCATCAAACCCATGTTGGTTTCGTCAAGAATTGGGATTTTTGGAAAGTCCCATAGGCTCTTCCCCTAGAAAGATATAACAACTTCTCTAACTCCACCAAAGCAAACTGTTTTCTTATCTGAATCTGATAACACCAACTCCTAATAGGCCAAAAAAAACAAAGAAATCAATAAATTAGTTTATAAGTTCCAAAAGATACTCAATTATGAGGCTTATGTTATATACATTTTGCGTCATTAAGCACGAAATGGTGGTTAAAAGAAGTGGTTATGGGTAAAAGACACTTTGGAGAATGCATATGCCTAGTGGGAGTTAGTTTGCTATGATTTGTAGGATTTTGAAGCCAAAACGAGGAAGATTCGGAGCAAAGTTGCGAAAAGAAAGCAAAGGGGCCATCACGAGCATGACACCATCGTGACACCTGCATGATTGCTTTCAGGATCCGAATTACTCTGCTGTCACTAGCATGATTGCTTGCAGGATCCAAATCACTCTATTGTCACTAGCGTGACACTGGCCTAATCGTGTACTGGAGTTAAATCACATAGGCGTCATGCGAGTGATCCCAAATCACGCTACAACGTGTTTTGCGCAAGTTGGCGGAATTTAGCTCTATAAATAAGAGGAATTTGCTGAAATTAGGGATCCCAATCCAGCCACTTTCATATGCTTCAATTGTAGAGAGAGAATTAGTCTAGGAGAAGGTAGCTAGATTTGCAAGAAGTCCTTCTTGATCTTGGAGGATTTCTCTCAAACTTGTAAAGATTGGATCCAATTTAAAGATTGAAGTTGGTAACCTTTTCTAATTCTAGCTTGTTTTCCATTTTTGTGATCAATCTCTATTTGTTCTTTGTGCTAGCTCAATTCTTTGAATTTGCAATTCCAATTTGATGATCATGAGTGGCTAGACTATCTAGGAATTGGATGTGATGATCTTGCGAATATGCATTAGTGATCTAAATTGTTGTAGAGATTAGGTTTTTCCTCTTGTGTTCCAAGAACTCTCGTTGTGAACAATGTTGTGTCATGATCCTTGCTTTGTTGATGTCCACGAGTGAGGATGGTGAGAGAGAGGAATAGGCAAGAGATTGCAATTCCTCAAAGTCTTGATTGTTGGCATTCCCCCTCCTTCGATCCGAGAGGGCAAGGCCCGGGAGGAGGCGTAGGCAAGGTGTTCAACAAAATGCCTTAGCCAAATATTTTGATCTAAGAGACTAAGTATGTAACAACTTAGTATTCACGAAGTAACTCCCGAGAGTTAGGCCACGAGTTGCACACTCCGAGTCCACTTAATTAAGTCTCCCTAATACATAGAACCAAGATCATTACTCCAACCTCCCATTTGTCATTGTGCATTTCATTAACTAGCTTTGTACTCAATCTTCACTTCCACTTTGTGAATATGATTTCTTATTCCTTAGAAGTCTCTTGGTAAAATACTTCACCGTTAAACTAAACTCACAAAAATACGCATGTCATTAGTTTATTTAGAAATAATGATAAGAAAATAACAAAGTCGAATAAATAGATTTGAGCTCGATATACCTAGATTCTGCATGAGACGTCGACACTAAAACTATACATCCTTGGCAAGAAATTCTCAAAAAACATTCCACACCAACTTTGGCCTACTGATTGAACTTGAAGTGCGTAGTATAGCAAACAACATTCGCAAAGCATACGCAAATACCCAGTAACTCGAGTTCGTAGTACCGTCAATATACTCCATGTCATCATCTAATAATCCATATTCATAACATACATCCCTAAATGATTTATGAATGACGCCCGCAACAGTGCGAATATCCTCATGGCTAGAAGGTCTACATACCATATTTAAAAGGCATTGAAGATAGTATAATTCTCCACACCCTGACAGAACATAGAACAATCGTCCTATGGATACGCCTTTCTTCCTTGGAAGCAATTCACTCAAATTTTGTCTCCAAACAAATTTACTGGGGAACTCTACATAAGTGAGTTACTGGGCTTCTTTGTATATTTTGTTCGCCTCAAACTAAACCTTGAATGGGTTGTGTTTAACTATTTGGTTCTCCACAATCTCGTCGAGTGACTGATCTTCACCATAGACAACATTCTGATGATTCTCAAAGTGGAAATTTAACCTCTCCACAGGTGGGGTTCGATAAGCTTCACAACACAACACTGTCTGATGAGTTCTAATGTAGATCAAGCGTGCAGATTCGATCATTGTATATGCATCAACCAATAATTGTTAGAATAACTTCCTACAATACAATAATATATGTTTCTCATTTACCTTCTCATGTATATAAAATGAGAAATACTCTTTAGGGTTAATTCTTATCATGCCACCAGGATGGCGTTGGCACCATGCATGAGAGAATATAATATCTTCGTGATAACTGTCTTATGGGAACAACAAAGGGTATTATAGTAACATATATGCAAGGTTCAATTGGTTTAATTTATTCTCTTCAATTGCCCAATCCTGGTCTCGATCAATATGTCTACATCACCTATTGATATGATGGGTCCAGATCCCCGACAATAAGTGCAACTACCTCATGAGCGATAGGTAAATTGTGGGTTCTTCCATCTTTGCTCCGCCTGCATATTAAATTTATCTTAACCTCAACAACTAGGTTAGATTGGATCTCAGTTCTTGTCATTCTGAAATAGTTAACCAAAATATTATTTTGGTCTAGCATGTTGGTTGTAGCATAAATGAGTGATGGTGAGTACAGTGTATGGCTGTGAAATGTCGTTCCGCTGAGGATTGGGGTTATGTCACGCAATATGCAATCACAAAACTAGGCACTAGCATAAAGAGATCAAAAAAAAGCTAAGCAAACAACAACAATGTGGAATAAACATATATGAACAATAGATAAATACAAAATAGAGAAATAGGATTCAAGTTAGGGGACATTACCATCTAGATGCTTCAACAACCTACGGGGTTAGGGAGAACAAATAACCAAGGATTCAAGTGGGAATGCACGTAGGAATCCTAGTCTAAAGCCACAATTGTAAGCAAATAAACAAGGATTAGAGCAAGGATTGCCCCACTTTCATGGTGTATCAATCCTAGCTCTTAAAGCACATAAGCATTTTAAATCCCCCAACTTCCCCTATTTTCATGGGAAGAAAACGGATTTATGCAAGGGGTGGCACGAATTCATCACCCAATTCTCATTGAAGCAAAGAATCCTCTGAATACATGCTAATGAATGTGTACATCAAACATAACCAAGATTCAAACACAATACCCTCATAAAACACATGAACCCTAGGTTGGGGTTCTTCCCATTTTTCACATTAATCACAACTTAAGCATCAAAATAGATAATACAACCCTAACTCAAGTTCATAAACTAACTAATCATGATTAAATAGCATAAGAAACAGAAAAGCACAAGTAATAAACATAAATCTTGCAAAAGAAAGAGATAAGGGAAAGACAACTTCTCTAGTAAAATTGATAGCAAATTTTAGAATCCAAGTGTTGAATCCTTGATTACTAGCTTCAAAAGTGTTAAAGAACTTAAATCTAAGTGTAATCTAACACCAAAATATGAAAGGATGAGTAGAAAATAAGTAGGGAATGACCATGGGTCGGGACCATGGAGAAATGAGTGAAAACAAGGTTAAATAGAAGCAGAGACTGGCTGGAAATTCGCAGATCTAGGAGACTCGACCCGTCGAAAATGATTATCGAAGCGTCAAGCATTTACAGAATGCAAAAACGGCCTTCTGCCAATTATCGACGCGTCCAGAATCTCTCTGCAACAGAACTTCGGTTTGTAGGCTGATTTTGACCCTTTTAACTTCAATTAGGCTTTGAGGCCTTCATATAAACTTGGGTTGCTAGCAACTACAATTTTTTGCAAAATAAATAATTGCATCAAATAAAGACAAAATAATATTAATACGTAAAAATAAAACAATTACTGAATATATAAAATAAGATTAAAATATTACTTTAGTTGAGATGAGAAATAAGATAATTTGAATATAACACATACCATTTGTGGTTGCACTTAATGATATTCCTCTAGTGTCCTCTAGTGAATTGACTTTGACAAACATTAACTACAACAATTTAAACGAACAAATAAATCAAAATTTGCATATAATTTAACCTATTATGTTATATTATATTTTTTGAATAGTAGTACATCTGTTGGGTATATTAATAGGTGTTTTGATGGAGAGCAAACCGTAAATCCACCAAACAATGCTTCATTACCAGTTACTGAAGTTATTTATATTGAGGAAGGAAAATTTGTAACTGCATTTTATACAAAAGAAAATAGGCGTGTAAGCTATTAGGAAAATAAATTTGCTCACCATTAAATCTCGGATGAACTAGATTAAATGCTGAAGAACCAAAGTTGTTTGCAATACCAGCTCATTTATATTTTTTTTTAAAAAAAAAAAAGGATCAGTATTTAGATTATTCTCATATAATGATTTTTTTACTTTAAATACACAACTATGAATGGCATCTTTTATTTGTAATATTAAATCTTATATATTAATTGCATATATATTATTTGGTTTGCTAACCACTACAATATTTTTGAAAAATAATAAAATGAAATAAGTACATAATAATTAACACATTAGTTGGAGTAAATCAATAATTTAAAACAACAAATAAATCAAATTTTGTATATAATAAAATGTAAAGCTTATTACAAATAATTTGAATTTGAGTTGTATTACCATTCCTAGGCATATTAATAGGTGTTATTCGAGTGTTGAGGAAGTATATGTACTGTATTATTACGATTAGTAATTTTAATCTAGAATAGTATTACAAATAGGAAAGTAGGAAAGAATATATTATATTAGGAATTGTATTACCATAATTTAATGTACAATTGTGGTACGAATACGAATTATATTACCATATTTTAAAGCAAACCTTAATTTAATAATATAAGAGTGGTTTGGGCGGGAAGTTAAAATTGTGGATTTTGTTTTTATTAATAGTACGTATAGATTAGAATTTCTTCTTTTTCCTTGTATTCTTGTAACTCTATATTTTATCATTCTTATTAGAAATAATACTTGTAATCTTATAAATATGTCTCTTCCTGTATTTCGTAAATTGGATTGATCAATATAAAATTCTGGTCAAAACTATTATTCTCATATGGTATTAGTATACCAAACAATCCATGGCTACCAACCCTACAAACACTGCCATCGCCACCAACTTGGATGTCGCATCGTCGTCGGTTTAAGAAACCGCCACCACCGCCTCCTCCTCGCACATCACTTTTTCTCCATTAAACTTACTTTCTCAAACTATCTATTATGAAAAACTCAATTCAACTTGTTCCATTTCTCCGCAATCAAAATCTCAATGATACATGTAGTCGAACTCATGAATTTATTTCCATGTCACCATTCCCTAATCATACCGAAATTACTCTGGCTAATTCTAATCACACTCAAATTGCCTTGCCTAATTCTAATCATACTCAAATTACCAAATCCCTTCCTTGTTTATATTAGATGCTTTTTTTTTTGAAACCATATTAGATGCTTTAATTTCAAGTAGTTATTATATCGTGGACCATGCTTTCAAGATACATTCTGTGTTTCATGTTTCCCTTTTGAAGACCCTTAAGGGGATGCCACGCAGGTCATTGTGACCCTACCCTCAGAATTTGTAGATGGCAAACCAATCTCCAAATCAATAGCACTTCTGCAGAGCGACAAGTGTTGCACAATGGTAAGTTGGAAAAACATTTTTTGGTTTAATGGAGTGATGGCAGCAAAGATGATGCAACGTGGGAACTAGTAGACGTGATCAATGCTATAAATTCAGACTTACACCTCACGGCCAAGGTGGTTTCTCAAGGCGAGGGGATGATACGATCACCAATCAACCGGAAGAACCCATGCAGCCGGAAACTCGAATTAGGTGACAGAAAAGGAATGAATCTTTTGTTTATGGGTAAAGACTAATTTGAGACCTCATGCATGGAAGAAAATATCAATTAGTTGATTTTAGTTCCTTGAAGCATGCAATTTTCATATCTCATTTTCTAAATAAGTCAGACTTTATCAACTATATAAAAGTGATGTATTTTTATGAAGAATAAGTAGGATGAATAAGAATTTTCCTTTTCTTTAATTTGTTTTGATTAAGTAATCTCGGAGTTCCTACGCTCGAAAGTACGGCATAAGGAGCTTGTACTTGTTCGAAAAGTACTTTAGATACCTTGTTAGTGTATCACCGTGATTACAAATGTCATATTTATATGCAACCTTAAACATATATAAGTACAAAATTATCCCTAGGAGACATACCCAACAAAAATCAAGCAAAGGCAAAGATTTTGCTTTATGTATAGTAGAGGAGAATATCCACACACGTCATTCTATGAGATACATGTTATCCAGCCTCGTCCATGCAAATTTTTATGGTTACTGATATAACTTAGGGAAATCAAAATGTAGTCTTATTATCTATATATACCCTTTTGGTTTAACTCATGATGTCTGAACCGAACTATGGAGATGAATCTCTTCATGCACTATTATTCCCTTTTCCCTTTGTTTATTTTCATTTTCTTCCTCTACAAATTGCTATTCCCATCTCCTAGAGACACAAAAAACTCACCACCATCACCCCCAAAGCTTCCAATACTAGGACACATCCTCCAACTTGGCACCCACCCTCATCGCCACCTCCACCAATTATCAAACCACTATGGCCCACTCATGCTGCTCCACTTCGGCTCCGTCCCTGTTCTCGTTGTTTCCTCCCCCACTGCCGCTAGAGAGATCATGAAAGACCACGACTTGATCTTCTCCGACCGCCCCAAATCCAGCATTACCGACCGCCTCCTCTACGGCGCTAAGGACATCGCCTTTGCCCCCTACGGCGAGTATTGGCGACAAGTGCGAAGCATTTGTGTGCTCCATCTTCTTAGCAACAAGAGGGTGCAGTCATTTCGCAACGTCAGAGAAGAGGAAACACAATTGATGGTCCAAAAGATCAAACAATCATGTGGTTCCCCTATAAACTTGACTGATATTTTGTTGTGGCTTAACAATAATATAATATCTAGGGTGGCGTTGGGGAGAAAGTACTACACTGAGGAGCATGGGCAAAAAGATGAGACGACAAAGGATATCATGGGTTTGCTGGAGGAATATATTAATGTATTGGGGGTAGTTGATATAGGGGATTACATCCCTTGGCTTGCATGGGTGAATAGAATCAATGGTTTTGATAGAAGGGTGGAGAAATTGGCTAAAGAATTGGATGAATTCATTGAGGGAGTAGTTGAAGAGCACTCACGTGTGGAGAAACAAGAGGCAGATGGGTTAGACTTGGTGGACATTTTGCTTCAAATACAAAGAGAAGATAAGATTGGCTTCCCCATTCATAGAGAGACTGTCAAAGCTATAATCTTGGTAATTCTTAATCATTCTAAGCTTTTCATTTACGCCCTAACATAGTTAGCTTATCGGTCAATAGTTATACCATGAACCCAAGTCCACATTATAAGGTAGATCCATCACAATTTAGATATTGAAAGTTTATATATAATTTACATACTGAATGTTCACAATTCAAATTGTGAATATTCAGTATGTAAATTGTGTATTTTAGACACGGATCCACCTTACAATGTGGATCCGAGTCCACTGAATAATTTGCCCTTATCAATCAAATTGTCTTGTTTGACCACTATTTACTATTTGATTTGATTAAACAACTAATATGACTTTTTGTTTAATCATTTTTTTAATAACTTATTGTTCTAAAACGCTAAAATTCAAAACACAGTGTTCTATTAACGTTTTAAGAAAATAAATTATACCTTATACGCTTAAAGATCATTTTGCATGTAATTAGTTATCAGCAATAACTAACAGCCAATTTACCAAACATTTTTCTACAACAAGCTAATGTTATCAACTAATCAAACTCGCTAACCAAATTCACTAGCTAACAAATATTTGCTAAGCACCCTGTAGATTACATAGCATGCTGCTTGTTTGAGTTGTTTCCACTAAAAAAATATATCTAGAGTTGACTTTTAGTCAAGGCACATCTGCAATGCTCTAGACAATCGACACTATGTCTATATAGTAAGTGTTGCAATCATAGTCCACACAGCTGTGTGGATTATACTATCAAATAATATATTTTCAGTATAAAAATAATATAATTTTAGTACATTAAAAATGTATATTATATTTAAGGGATGTACATTATTTGTGTACTGAATGTACATACATTATATTATATCATATACATTCAGTACACAAATAATGTATATTTAGTATATTAAAAATGTACTTTTTATTATGGTTCACACAACACTATGTGGACCATGGTCCACACAATAATTTGCCGTAAGGTGTTGGTATTGGTTTAAATCCCGCTAAATATGTCAAATATATAACAATGGACATATCTGCGATGTTCTAGATAATCGACACTATGTCTAATGCAGGAAGCATATAGTCTCGGTGTTGGTTTAAATCCCGCTAAATTTGTCGAATATAAAGCAATTTAATGGGTTATAATTGACATGAATGGCTCACAAGTTTACAGTTATAACTGACATTAAATAACTTTAAAAGAAATTTGATTTTTTTAGTGGCTTAACATATTTTGTTCTTATTCTTAAAAAAAAAAAACATATTTTGTTCTCTACTTTACTTGAAAATTTATATTTGTTATGACTACAATAATTAGAAATTTGTACATTTTTTTAAAAATAGGATATGTTTGCGGCGGGAACTCACACAAGCTACACAGTTCTTGAATGGGCAATGACAGAGCTAATAAAAAATCCCAGAATCATGAAAAAATTACAAAATGAGGTAAGAACAAAATTTAAAACCAACGAAGACATAGAAACCATGCAATACTTGAAAGCTGTCATAAAGGAAATTAAACTCTTCGGTTTCATAGTCCTATACCATTGCTAGTCCCTCGGAAGACAATCCAAGATGTGAAAGTGATGGGCTTCCATGTGGCAGCCGGCACCCACGTGCTTGTTAATAGTTGGGGAATTGGAAGAGATCCAACAATATGGGAAAACTCTGAAGAGTTTAAGCCGGAGAGGTTCTTGAATTCTAATGTGGATTATAAGGGAATGCATTTTGAATTGATTCCATTTGGAGCGGGGCGGAGGGGTTGCCCCGGCTTGGCTTTTGGGGTTACTACGGTTGAGCTTGCATTGGCTACGCTCATACGTGAGTTTGATTTTGCATTGGGAGAAGAAAAATTGGATATGAATGAAGGAATTGGCATTACATGTCACAAGAAAATTCCTCTCGTTGTAATCGCTACTCCGATGGTTAGCTAGAGTACACATTTGCCCTAGCTAGTATTAAATGTGTTTTCAATTTGACAATCTAAATGTCCTGTAGTAATATTTGGCCATGCATGCTCAGATAAATTTTAATATAGTATTGATATACGATTAATATTTTATGTTTGTAATGGACAATTTTTTATTAAGTGCTTTTATAGGTAGAGCAAGTACTTGTGAGATTGTCTCACAAATTTTAGTTTGTGAGATGAATTTGAAATATAAATTTGAGCCCCGAAAATTAGGTTACAATTAACATATTCTATACCTTTAGTTTATATTTCTAATCATGTGAGAACACTTTAAATTAGGTGAGAATATATAAATAGTGTAATAGTAATTGAATTTTGGTTTGCAGTTAACTATAAACTGTAAACCAAAATTCTATATATAATTATATTGAATTTTATAAACTAATATGCTAATTATATAATTATATTAGTTTTCATATATATATATATATATATATATATATATATATATATATATATATATATATATATATATATATATATATATAGAATATTAATCAAATGTGGCCGTGCTCTTAGGTGTGGCCGTGCGGTCACACACCACTCAATGTTACGAAATACACCACTCAATGTTAAGAAACACACCACAATGAAAATATACAAAAACACCATAAAACACACCACACACCCAAAATAATGCACCATAACTCCCATGTCCCTAATGGTGCATTTGCTAATACTGTGTGGTGTATATTTGCATACCTAGTGGTGTGTTTTTGGGTGATGCGTCCCTAACGATGCATATTTGTGTGGTGCATTTTCTAACACTGAGTGGTGTATATCTGTATACATAGTGGTGAGGCCGCACTGTTCACACCTAAGAGCACGGCCACACTTGAACATGACCCTATATATATATATATATATATATATATATATAATCCTGTTTAAAAAAATTAGTACATTGTATAAATAATTTGTTATTGACTTATAGATTTGATGAGTTAATACCCAAAATGGTCCTCCGACTATAGCGTAATACTCGATTTAGTCCTAAAGTATTTTTAGTACCCAATTTAGTCCTCTAACTTTTAAAACGGTACTCAAATTGATCCTCCATTACAATTTCCATCCATTTGCCATTATTTTTAGGGGCAAAAATGTTATTTTATTAGAGCACACCTCCTGCTCAATTTTTCAACAGCTTAGAGCACACCTCCTGCTCAATTCTTCAACAACTTGTGTTTCTTGGGTGAAGGAAGGCATTGCCTTGATAATGTCTCTTGCTTGCGTTTTCCCTGAAACGAATATGGCCACGGCTACAGCTATCTCGGAAGGCCTGAATTCGAAGAAGTTGATGCCTACATTGCGTTCGGGAAATCAAACAAAAATTCAAAAAGTTTGGAACACGAACACTATAGAGACAACACGGTTTGCATTCTACTCCACTTCAGTGTGCTCAACACGACAAGTTCCATTTTCGAAACCACGAAACTATCTGATTCGCTATGGAAACAGAGCAGTCCACCGGAAGCTACAACGGGCACAAAATTGCAGAAGGAATCCTTGTTCTCCGGTTCTGGCCGGAGAAAAAATGGACACCCGAGAACCTTCCAATTCTCCTCCGACGAGTCGTAAACCACCGGGCGTCGGCGGCGGGAGAGCTGATGAGAACTCACCATGTAAAACCAAGGCTCTCGAGAAGGGGCATCGGAGAAGGCCAGGAGGAAAGTGGCGGAATCAGCCACAGACTTCCACCGCTTGCAGACGGAGCTGAGGCGGAAGAAAGAAGCCACCGACCACCGATAGAGAACTCTTTCAAGAAGATCTTGATTAAGCTCATCCAACCCAAAAATGGGAGCTTCATATTCTTGGAATTTCCTCTTCAAATTCCTCCTTGAACCCATATCTCCTCCTCCTTGCTCCATTGCAAAGAAATTGAACCCAGAGAAAATGAAGAAGGAAGAGAGAAAGCATAATCATGAGTTAGTGAGACATATATATGAGAGTGAAAATAGATTTAGTGAGACATGGAGTGTTACCTCTTATGCTAGCTCCTCCAAAACACACCTCCTAGCTCACCCAATCAAACCACCATCATCATCATGATCATCTTGACCCAAGAACACCCCAAAAGAACCATAAGAAAATCATAAAGACTAAGGAAATGAAGAACAAAATGCAATCTAACAATGATCTAACACTTACCCAAGCCTAGAAATCCCTAAAAGATAAGTCTTGACTTGAATCCTTGCTAGGAAGAGAAGATGATTTTGTGTAGGATTTTAGGGATGAAAATGGCGTGAATAGTGTGTAGGAGAAAGAAGAAGACTAGATCAATTAATTAATAGAAGGCTTATATATGAATCCCACAAAACTATACATCAATTGTTATGCCGTGGACCCAGGTCCACCTTGCAAGGTGGACCTGGGTCTACATTCACATACACTATACTCTACATTCACACTTTATAAACTCCACATTCACATACACTATACTCTACATTCACACTTTGTAAACTCTACATTCACACATTACATGATTATATGATACTTTACATTCACACTTTGTAAACTCCACATTTACACATTACAAGATTATATGTTTAGTAACTATATTACCACTGTTATGCATTCACGCATTCAAAACTCTATATTCACAGGTCATATACTCCATATTCACAACTTGAAAACTTCACATTCACACATTACAGGGCTACAAGTTGCTAGAACTTCTTAACTCTATTACAGATTCACACATGCATAACTCTACATTCATGATTTCTATACTCTATATTCACAATTTGAAACATTCACATTCACACATTTCTAGGCAACTCTACATTCACACAATCATAACTGTACATTCACGATTCCTATACTCTACATTCACACTTTGAAACCTCTACATTCACACATTTTTAGACAACTCTATATTCAGCAATATGTTTACTAATTTAAAAAAAAAAAAAAAAGACAAAAACGACGTAGTTTAGGACCCAGGTCCACCTTGCAAGGTGGACCTGGGTCCACAGCATAATTTGCCACTATACATACATAATATATGTAGCTTTAGGATAATTAAATCAAGTATGGGCCTTTAAAAATAAGAATGGGCTAAGCCTCATTCAAGAATTAATTAAATGGAATAAGGCTTGAGTCATTAAAGAATTAGGCCAATTAAATGTATGCAAATTAGGCAAATTATACTGTGCACCACGTATCTAAACGACGTCGTTTTGATCATTGTAAACTAATCGTCCGCTTTTTTTTTTTTGAAAATTATGTTTCCCGTTTCGGCTGGTCTCTGTATTTATGTTAATATTCTGTGTATTCTAGGCAATCATTCTGTGTATTCTAGGAAACCGTTCTGTGTATTATAGGCAACCGTTATGTGTATTATAGGCAACCGTTATGTGTATTCATGTTAGTAACACATGTTGTGATTTCATGTTAGTAACACATGTTGTGATGTGTTTGTGCATTCGAATGTTTAGGAGGATGAGTTCTGTGTATTTTGTGTAAATATTATGTGTATTCATGTTATTAACAAAAGTTGTGATGTGTTTGTGCATTCGAATGTTAGGAGGATGAGTTCTGTGTATTTTGCGTCAATATTCTGTGTATTATGGGCAAACATTCTGTGTATTCTAGGCAAACGTTCTGTGTATTCTATATAATGATTATGTGTATTATAAATAATGAATTCCCTGGAGTCATTCGCGTCCACTAACATCTGTGTATTTTGTGTTAATATTCTGTTTATTCTGGGCAAACATTCTGTGTATTCTAGGCAAACGTTCTGTGTATTATAGATAATGATTATGTGTATTATAGATAATGAATTCCCTGAGTCATTCGCGTCCGCGTCTACTAACACCGAAACGACGTCGTTTTACGTACGTGGTGCACATTGCTATGTGCACCGTGGTGCAGGGTATAACGATTGTGCAAATTATTATAAGGGATGAAAGACTCCAATTGAAATCCCTTACACAATTCAATTAGGAAATTGGGCCCTCTTAGAAATTAAATATGCTAGATTAGGAATTATAAATTTATTTAGAAGAATAGGGCTTAATTAATTAAATAACTCCATGAAAGAAAGAATTATGGGGGTACAAGGCATGATTTAAATACGGGTATTACAGAGCCATCATTCGCGCTGCCAGAAGGCCAAATCAATCTCTTCGTCTAACTACGAAGAACCCGAATCCATTTTGACCCAACCCAAATCGAAAGTGGACCTTACATATATTTGTACCACAAAATAGTCATTTTAAATAGCATTTTATGATATTTTTCCAACACAACATACGATACATAATAACATACACTAGAGTTCATAGTGCATTGTAAACCATGGTTCATGGTTTAAGGATTGATGGAAGACATGATTGATCGAAGAAAAATATATGGCTCAAGGGCAACAAAAATCTCCTGTTGGATCTGATTTGTCCTTTCTCCAGTTCTGAACCAGACGAAGTTGATCAGGCAGGGAGAAAACGGAGGAAATGAGTGGCATTCATTCGACAACACCTTAAAATGAAAATTTCCAAAAATAAAATCAAGCAAGGCAAAGATTTTCCTTACGTAGAGGAAAAATATCCACACATGTCACATACATTTTTTTTAATATACATTAAATTTCTCACTAGAACTCCAGAACTTCTATCCAATTAAAGACTGTTAGAGGAGATAAATCGCGAGTCGTCCAATTAGTTCTTAATTTCGCTCCTACCTATATATTCTGTGCATAATGAGTCTTTATCACTTCTAATCAATTTTTTGATGTTTGGGTCTTATCTTGCCCTCAAGCTAGTAAAAGACTAAAAGATCTAGTGACTTCACAATGGAGTATCATAAATTTAATCATAATCCGGAACTGAGCCTCGTCCATAGAAATTTTTGTGGTTACTAGCTAGTATAATAACTTTACAAATTAGGAAATTAAATCAAAATGTTATTGTCTTATTATCAATCAATTATCTATATGTACCTCTTTTGGTGTAACCCATGATGTCTGAACCGAACTATCGAGATGAATATCATCATGCATTATTATTCCCTTTTCCCTTTGTTCATTTTCATTTTCTTCCTCTACAAATTGCTATTCCCATATCCCAAAGACACAAAAACCTCACCACCATCACCCCCAAAGCTTCCAATACTAGGACACATCCTCCAACTTGGGTCCCACCCTCATCGCCACCTCCACCAATTATCAAACCACTATGGCCCACTCATGCTGCTCCACTTCGGCTCCGTCCCTGTTCTCGTTGTTTCCTCCCCCACTGCCGCTAGAGAGATCATGAAAACCCACGACTCCATCTTCTCCGACCGCCCCAAATCCAGCATTACCGACCGCCTCTTCTACGGCTCCAAGGACGTCGCCTTCGCCCCCTACGGCGAGTATTGGCGACAAGTGCGAAGCATTTGTGTGCTCCACCTTCTTAGCAACAAGAGGGTGCAGTCATTTCGCAACGTCAGAGAAGAGGAAACACAATTGATGGTCCAAAAGATCAAACAATCATGTGGTTCCCCTATAAACTTGACTGATATTTTGTTGTGGCTTAACAATAATATAATATCTAGGGTGGCTTTGGGGAGAAAGTACTGCACTGAGGAGCACGGGCAAAAGGATATCATGGGTTTGCTGGAGGAATATATGAAAGTATTGGGGGTAGTTGATATAGGGGATTACATCCCTTGGCTTGCATGGGTGAATAGAATCAATGGTTTTGATAGAAAGGTGGAGAAATTGGCTAAAGAATTGGATGAATTCATTGAGGGAGTCGTTGAAGAGCACTCGCGTGTGGAGAAACAAGAGGCAGATGGGTTAGACTTGGTGGACATTTTGCTTCAAATACAAAGAGAAGATAAGATTGGCTTCCCCATTCATAGAGAGACTGTCAAAGCTATAATCTTGGTAATTCTTAATTACTCAATCTTTTCATGTAGGCCTAATATATTTAGCTTATAAGTCAATAGTTATACTATACCATGCATGAACCCGTATTACAAGGTGGACCCATCACAATTTAGATACTGAATGTTTACAGTTCAAATTGTGAATATTCAGTATATAAATTGTGTATTTTGGACACTGAACCACCTTGCAAAGTGGACCCAAGTCTACAGAATAATTTGCCCTTATCAGTCAAATTCGCTTGTTTGACCACTATTTACTATTTGATTTGATTTTTTTAACTCTATTTGATTTGATTAAACAACTAATATGAGTGTTTGGTTACGTTAATCAATTTTTTGTAACAAGTTATTGTTCCAAAACGCTAAAATTCAAAACATAGTGTTCTATTCGCTTTTTGAGAAAAATAAATTATACCATATATCCTTAAGGATCATTTTGCATGTAATTAGTAATAGCTAACAGCTAATTTACCAAACATCTTTCTACAACAAGTTAATGTTATCAACTAGCCAAACTCGCTAACCAAATTCACTAGCTAACAGCTATTTGCTAAACACTCCTTTAGATTATGTAGCATGCTACTTGTTTGAGTTGTTTCCTACTAAAACAAATATACTGTATCTAGAGTTGAGTTTTAGTCAACTCTCAACTCTGGGCACATCTGCAATGGTCTAGACAATCGACACTATGTCTAATGCTGGACTATTCACACTATATAGTCCTGCATACTAATGGGCACTATACACTAAGGGGTCACACTTGTGTGAGATCGTTTCACGGATCCTTGTTCGTTTCGTGAGACGGGGCGGGTCGGGTCAAAGCACCATGCAAATGTCTTACTTATATGCTCAAATATAACACTAATTAAGAATACAATTTTTGTTACTTATAAGAGAAAAAGTAATACATTTTTCATAATAAGTAATGTTGACAAGTGCCCCTTACTTATAAGGGCAAATATAATACTTTTGAGGAAAAATGTAATACTTTTAAATCGAAATGTTAAAGTATTGTATTTTCCTTTAAAAGTATTACATTTACCTCTATAAGTAACAAAAATTTTATTCCTGATTAGTATTACATTTTAGCATATAAGTATGACATTTGTTCATATAAGTGTTACATTTGCATCTTGACCCGACCCGACTGGACCCGTCTCATGGTGAGACGGTCTCACACAAGTTTTTGCCTACAGTAAGTGTTAGGTATTGGTTTAAATCCCGCTAAATATTGTCAAATATATAGCAATTTAATGGTTATAATTGACATGAATGGCTCACAAGTTTACAGTTATAACTGACATTACATAAACTAAAAAAAAAAATTTGATTTATTTAGTGGCTTAACATATTTTGTTCTCTACTTTACTTGAAAATTTGTATTGTTATTACTACAATAATTAGAAATTTGTGCATTTTTTTAAATAGGATATGTTTTCGGCGGGAACTCACACAAGCTACACAGTTCTTGAATGGGCAATGGCTGAGCTAATTAAAAATCCCAGAATCATGAAAAAATTACAAAATGAGGTAAGAACAAAATTTAAAACCAACGAAGATATAGAAACCATGCAATACTTGAAAGCTGTCATAAAGGAAACTCTTCGGTTTCATAGTCCTATACCACTGCTAGTCCCTCGGAAGACAATCCAAGATGTGAAAGTGATGGGCTTCCATGTGAGAGCCGGCACCCACGTGCTTGTTAATAGTTGGGGAATTGGAAGAGATCCAACAATATGGGAAAACTCTGAAGAGTTTAAGCCGGAGAGGTTCTTGAATTCTAATGTGGATTATAAGGGAATGCATTTTGAATTGATTCCATTCGGAGCTGGGCGGAGGGGTTGCCCCGGCTTGGCTTTTGGGGTTACTACGGTTGAGCTTGCATTGGCTACACTCATACGTGAGTTTGATTTTGCATTGGAATTGGGAGAAGAAAAATTGGATATGAATGAAGGAATTGGTATTACATGTCACAAGAAAATTCCTCTCGTTGTAATCGCTACTCCGATGGTTAGCTAGAGTACACACTTGCCCTATCTAATTAAGTATTAAATGTGTTTTCAATATGACAATCTAAATGTCCTGTAGTAATAATTGGCCATGCATGCTCACACAAATTTTAATATATTATTGATATATATACGATTAATATTTTATGTTTCTAATCGAAAACTTTTTATTAAGTGCTTTTATAGGTAGAGCAAGTACTTGTGAGATTGTCTCACAAATTATAGTTTGTGAGATGAATTTGAAATATAAATTTGAGCCCCGAAAAATATGAATTTAATTCATTTTAAATACCTATTTTATAATTATTATACCATGGACCAAGATTACCTTGCATTGAGGATTCTGGTCCAAAACAACATTCAGATTATGTATCTGTAGTTAAAATATTATATACATATCACAATTAAAATATTATGTATCTACAATAAACATATTGTGCATCTATCATTAATAAATTATATATACCTATTAAAAATAATGTATTATGTATCAGCATTTAATGTATTATGTATTTTTAGTTAATAATTTATATACATGTTACAATTAACATATTCTATACCTTTAGTTTATATTTCTAATCATGTGAGAACACTTTAAATTAGGTGAGAATATATAAATAGTGTAATAGTAATTGAATTTTGGTTTGCAGTTAACTATAAACTGTAAACCAAAATTCTATATATAATTATATTGAATTTTATAAACTAATATGCTAATTATATAATTATATTAGTTTTCTTATATATACAATCCTGTTTAAAAAAGTTAGTACATTGTATAAATGATTTGTTATTGACTTATGAATTTGATTATTATTAGTTATTATTGTATTTAAAAAATTACAAATGCATTACAATATGTTTAATTTAAACTATCCAAATTATTTTAGTATACATTTATTACCTTTTTATATTAATTTTTATTTAAATATAAAGCTTTTAAAATTTGGCAGGCTTTTTAACCCGTCCCTCTGGCCCATTTCGACAGCTCTAGTCATTCTCCAAGCCTCCTTAGTCAGTTATAGTCCTTGCGCCAAGAAGATTCCACTACGAGTGAGTATCTTGGTAAAGTCACGGTTTTAATTGGACTACCTGCAAAAGCTGGCTAAACAATTGTCTTGGATGAACAAAATCTATATCCGTGCAAAGGCTTCCGCCTTGAATATTGTGCAATGATTTCCTCATTGACCACTAAGGAACATGTGAATCAACCCAACGACTATCTTACTGCACATCAATTCATCTATGCTGATGGCATCTCTCTAACCGCTTCCCCGATGCCACCAATAGCACTTGATGGCCATTATGCATCATCCGCTTCTAAACAACCAAAGTGCACTACTAAACAACCATGTAGTAGTGGTCGTGGTAAAAGAGGAGACAAGGGTCATGAACGTGACTGTGGCTACATTTTAGAATGTCAAATCTACAACAACCTTGGTGATATTGCCTTGCAATTCTACAGGAGATGTTTAGGAGCCCCTAGCCCTCAAGTGAATATATGACATATATGCTGATGATTTAGCTACTACTTCATTCTCTCAAGACTGGCTCTCAGATATATTGGTGCTACCTACCATGCCACTTCGAATCCCTCTTCATTACAACAAGTGGAAGAGTACACCGGGAATGACACTATTCAAGTTGACAATGGTAATAGTTTGAATATTTCTAATATTGGACATACTTCTAAATCGTAATCTTCATGTTTCTGTCAATTACAAAATGTGTTACATGTTCTCACCCTGACCAACTCTCTTCTATCTATCAAACATTTTGTCATTGACAATAAAAGTCATTAAATTCATAGTTTTAGAATTCATATTATATTAAAAATTATAGCTGATAATTTGATTAATAGTTATGATATGATTAATAATTCTTAATAGTCCCCTATATCAGACATTCCCATCATTTCATAAACGCCCATGAAAGAGTGAGAAAATGAGTGATTGTAGTCCATGAAAGAGTAAGCAAATGAGTAGTTTTATTTTTGATAGTTTAAGTAAGGAATTGAACACACTCAAATCTTGTACTTTTTTTTTTTCAAAAAAAAAAAGTACAAGATTTGAGTGTGTTCAATTCCTTACTTGTCACAAGTCTAGTATTTATACTAATAAGTATAACGGGTATGATAGTATTTATACTATTGCATGGAATGGATTTGTTATAATATTTTAAGAATGTTTAGATCGTCCTTGCTTGCTTGAATTAGAGCAAATAATTGTCCAATTAGCCATGCGATGCATTTATAAATTTTTTATTATATATATATAGAAAATAAAAATAAAGATGAAATTATAAAAAATTTCAATATTTAACGTCTACATTTATTTGATTATAAGATTAGTGCAAAAGTATTACTCAATTAATTGAATAATATATGACTTGTTTGTCTATAATTATCTTTAAAAGATCGATATGTAATATGACTTGTGTAATTATATTAATACTAAAATAAATATAGGAAAAATGAGAAATAATTTAATTATAATTATTATAAAAATAAATTCAACGACCAATATTTAGCTTAATTACCATAATAATTATTAGGCAATTATTATTAGTCAATTACACTAATATATGTGCAATTATACTTTTATACCTTAAGTATATTCATTTTCACTATATCGCATTTAGTTTTTCTTCCTCCTCCACATACATTTGAATAAATCAATTTTAATTATTATAAAAAATATAACAACCCATATTTAATTAATTTTTAAAAGTTTAAATAATTTAAAGTTTTCACATGGAAAGTGTAATTAATTTTTTAAAAGGTTTTTAAATAATTTTAAGTCACTTTGTAATATCCTTTTCATTTTTCAATTTGCCTAATTTCCATTTCCTTTTCCATTACAATCTTTTAATATTTTCAATCGATTAATAATATCAGTTTTTCTTTATTAACTTTATCTTTACTATTGTTTGGGCGTGAATTTTAAAAGGATTATTTTATTTTTATTAATAATAGTATAGATATAGAAGTATAGATAAGTATTCGAATTATTATTGTTAGTGTAAATAATAATTAATAAATTATTTTTTCTTATAGAATTACGCAGAATTTTTTATTATTATTCTCACAATTATAATGGTTTAATTATTCTCATAATTTGGTAAATAAAATTTTGTTACCAATTAAACTTTACTAATTTTTTTACCAATTAATTTATAATATTATTTTGTGTGGAAAAGTTGAAGGGAATGATTTTTCTTTTATTAATACTACTAGTTTTCCACGCGTGTTGCGCGAATAAGATAATGACCAATGTTTATTTTTAAATAAGTACTTCAAAGTATATCAATACAAGATTATGTAGGAAATGTTCATGCATATGTAATTGAATGTTGAATTTGTTTATTTAAATCGGTAATTCAAAGTATATGAATGCAAGATAATATATGAGATGTTGATTATAATTGTCACTAAACTAAATATTTGCAATTTTGTAAAAATGTTAATCTAAATACTTAGTCTAAAAATGATAGTATAAATAAATACTACTTTTGGTAATAAAAATTTATATATTTTAAATCATATTAATAAAGAAATACAATTTACCTTTAAAATGAACAATTGTGATGTAGTCCAAAAAATATTACGGGGTTGTTTTAAATATCTTCTTTGTCAATAAATCCTCCTCAAATAGTTAATATTTTTGAAAACCCTCAAATAGTTAATATGATTAGCTTCAAATTATTTTTTATAAATTTTTTCTATGTTATTAACCGAATACTTGGTAAATAAATATATAACATATATTATTTTGTATTATAACTTTGATACGGAGTATTTAATTACAACATAGTGTAAAAAGAAGACAATGAATAATGTAGTGATCGAATATAATTAATTAATCAATTTGAAGGTAAGAAATCTTTGTATTGTAGAAAATAAAGACAATATAACTAATTAAATTAAATCTTTTTTTTTAATTTTTTGATAATGAATAATTTTTATAGTAGAGAACAAAGACAATATAACTAATGAAATTATATCTCTTTTTTAATTTTTTGATAATTAATTTTTATGGTAGAAAATAAAGACAATATAACTAATGAAATTATATCTCTTTTTAAATTTTTTGATAATTAATTTTTATGGTAGAAAATAAAGACAATATAACTAATAAAATTATCTCTTTTTTAATTTTTTGATAATGAATTTTTTTTAATAGAGGCATTGTAAACATCGAATTCTAAATTAAATAAATGCATATTTATTATTTTTTATTGTAGCTACTAATTTATTTCTACACTTATAATAAGACTCAATAATGTTACACCCTTAACTGGAACTAAAAAAATGTTGGTGTAATAGTCTGCTATAGCATATTGTACTTTGTATTCTTCTTATTGTGCAATCTCCAATTAAATTCCTAATATATCCTAATCTTTTATAATTTTACCAAATTCTTTCCGTTAAATATAACGAAAGTTTAACATTAAATTCTTTAGGCAATTTGTTTCTTTAGTGCAGTTTTGAAACAAATTGGAAATCTTCTATAATACAATTCTGTATAGATGCCTAACTTAAAATTAGAATATTGAAGTCTTAATAGAATTTTATAATAAAATTTTGTATAGATTCCTAACTGAACCATTATTCTACCCAAAACAACAGTATATAAATCCCTCCCCTTCTCACCGATATTCACCCAAAACTAAACCTAACATATTCTGCAACACACCATCTACTTGACATTCTATAGGTATGATTGCCAAAATATTATCATGCTAATTCTATTATTTGTATTTGTACTCATAATGATTATGGTTTTTTTTAAAATCAATGATGGTATACTCATTAATTAGTATAACTTCATAATATTCTGTTCATCTATACTTGTATCCTCTATAATCTACAGATTTTAGTTACTCCTCACTCCCTAATCTATGGTTTTTGAATTTATGTTGTGGTTCCCATTATATTATTTCATAACATCCTTTATAAACATATTTCCCATGGCACAAGGATATTAGTCATGACAAATACAGTAAAGTTAATTGATATTGACACACAAACTGTAAGCTGGAGTTGTACAGTTCATGTCATTAAGAAAAACGAACCAAAAAATACTATTGGAACGCCTGAGAAAAAGTATATGCATGCTCATCGTACTTGAGGATGAAACAGTAAGTAAATAGTAATAAATTTCTCCCATTATTATTATTATTATTATTTTATTTTTATCATTGTTAGTATTATTATTATTATTATGAAAATGCTCTAGCTCATTCACCACCAACATCATTGTAAATGCTACATCTAAATGCAAGGAACTCGGGTTCAATCGATAGTGTTTGATAATGACATTGGAATGTATGATATCACTTTACAAACCAACAAATGGTACATCATCTCAAATGTCATTGTCAAACCTGTTCGGACGAACTATAAATTACTTGATCACAAATACAATTACACATGAATTTTAAATGGTCGGACCGGTGTCCAAATAAGTGACAATGATGACACACCATTTGCTCCCATGTAAGTGGTTTATTTGTTTCTACTTACTTTAGTTGCAATTTAGTTATTTACAATTTTGTTATGTTTTATTAAAATATATAAGAATCGAGACTATTTTTTATTTTTATTAATTTAGCATTTTTTTCTCTCATTATTATATGACTACTTTAACCAATTAAGGAACACTAATTTTAAAATACGCATTAGGCATTGGTTTAATCGCGCATGTGATAACTAGCAATTTAATAAGAGTAATAGAGTGTGATACTTACTTTTCAATAATATACTCTAAAATATTCGTAGTATATATTTAACAATTATTATGTCAATTCTGATTGGGATGAGGTTCGAACCTAAGACTTTTTTTTTATAGAAATTAATGAGTAAGTTAAAAGTTAACGGAATATTCCGTTACTAAAGTTTATACTAATGGGATGTGGGGTTATTTAAGGGAAGAACATAATATAATAGAGGGTAAAGAAGAAAAATCATTAAAAATTACTAAAATCAAAATAATATGAACCATTCGTTTTAGTAAATATTTTTTCTTCCTGTTATAACCCTAACTTTATTGGCTCTTATTAAAATTGTAGATTGATACGTGAATATAGAAATAATATTACCAATTAATAGATATTAGTTAATTTCCATTTTACATTTTCTTATCAAATACGCAGTATTAATTGTTTGACCAATAACATTTTCAATTAATTGACTACAAAAATTTGGGCTGAAAAATGAAATAGGAAGATTTACTTTTATATATAGTATATAGATCAGATAAGTACAGCAGCGCAGCTATGATCAATACAATGGGCCCTATAATAACTACAACGCTCTTCTCAATAAGTGTTTGGTGCTCTTCATAAACGTTACTCCTTAATGAAACGATGCTCTGTAATAAGTTGCAACTATTACATTTGATTGCTTTTATTATTGTGCTCTTATTCCTAGCTTATGTCCGGATCATATCCAATTATCAGGCCCTCTACTCTTAAGCTGTCACTGTACTCCCTCCCTAATGTCACCCTACATATTATATTATTCATCTCAATAGTTCCATTCAAACCGCGTACCACTTGGATTACACAAAAGGTGATGGAATAATTAAGACCAGGTACGGAGCATGGACGGAACAAACCGGGAGCGGAGCGGGCACGAGGATCCGGGGTCAGCCTCGGCCACGGGCTGACCTTGACTCGGCCGAGATTAGCCTCGGTCGGGGTTGGCCGCGGCCGAGGTCAGCCTCGGCTGAGCCCGTCACTTGGCCGAGGTCAGCCCTCAGCCAAGTGATGGGTCTTGGGTCCGCGCGCGTCCGGGTCTCACGGCAGAGGTTGCGGTCTGAGCTGTGGGCGCGCTTTCCCTGCGATTCTTCCAGGCCTGTTAGGCCTAAAGCAAATATAAAAGCATGCAGTTTGTCTTGTTAGGACATCTACACTTATTCTTATCACTCTTGTCTTGTTATTACACAAGCATTGTTTGTAATAGCGTTATCCATTATTTAATATACATTTATCCCGCAGTACACTTTGACACATTACTTGTCATACCCCCTTTATTTAATCGGATTTAGTAATTCGGACCACCCGGGTTATTAAAATCCATCAAAAGGTATGTATAAATAATTGATTGGTAGTTATAATTTGATTCTGCATAACATTTTAAAGTATCAAAATTTGTAAAGTTATGCTAATAACCACAAAAATCTATATGAATGAGGCTCAAATTTAACTTACAGCTTGTGATTAATGATCCCTGCTGGAATCTTCTATTCTAAAGTCACTATGATATGCCACTCTACAGCCAAAATGGATGAAATAGATCCAATAAAGACTTGTGCGGATGTCTAATAACGTAAGTGGAAAATATTTGTCCATAAGCTCAAGCATCTTTGTCGCACTACTCCTTGCTGAATGAATGCCACTTCTTTCCCCAATTTGTCCTTGTCAGGCCAACTGCCAACTTTATTTCGTATATGCTGGTCAAATGGTTTGCTTCATTTTCTTCACTTGAGTGGGGATCAAACTCCCAATTTTTTGCTCAAAAGACGAGATGCTGAACCATCACGCCAACCATATTGGTTGTTAAAGATATAATATATAAACATAAAATGTTGTCTAATTATCAATTTAAATTTTTAATTGAGATAAAATACATACTTTAATTTGGTATCATAATTAAATCTCATGCAAGAAGTGTAAAAGGAGACTATTTATCTGGTCTATGTGTTGCTTGAAGTCTATTAATAAGTAATCGGCTCGCACACATGAGAGCATCTTTTGACGTGACTTTTAATTGCTACTGTGATGGTTAGCTTCCCACAAGTGACGATTCTCCCTGGACCAGCTCCCTGCCTCTCGGAGTGAAAAATAGGGAAAATTGTAATTTATGCCCCTCCATAATATGTCAATTATCAATGTCACCCCTGAACTATTAGTGGTGTAAATGTTGCCCCTCAATTTTCAAAACGATACATATATTGCCCCTCCCAAGTGTAAATATTGCCCCTCAATTTTCAAAACGGTACATATATTACCCCTTCCATATGGTACGGGAGGGGCAATATATGCACCGTTTTGAAAATTGAGGGGCAACATTTACACCACTAATAATTCAGGGGTGACATTGATAATTGACATATTATGGAGGGGCATAAATTACAATTTTCCCCATTAAATATGTTTTCAATTTGACATTCTAAATGCCCTATAGTAATATTTGGCCATGCATGCTCAGACAAATTCTAATATATTATTGATATACGATTAGTATTTTATGTTTCTAATGGAAATTTTTTTATTGAGTGCTTTTATAGGTAGAGCAAGTACTTGTCAGATTGTCTCACAAATTTTAGTTTGTGAGATGAATTTGAAATATAAATTTGAGCCCCGAAACAAAAAATATGAATTTAATTTAATTCATTTTAAATACCTATATTGCAAATATTATACAATGGACCAATATTACCCAATTAACATATTGCGCAAATAATATATATTTTTTTTAATACTACTCGGTTATAATGCAGTATCTGTTCATAACTATTTTCTCAATCTATCAAAGTACAAAGAGCCAATACCCCCCCTTCCATATGGGAGTGCAACCGAGTGCCACTAGACCACAAAGTCTTGGCACCTTTAATACGGTTTATTAATTGAATGTACATAATCTATCAACTGTAATTACATAATATTTTAATTGTATGTATGTAATTTGAATATCGTTTTGAATCAAGATCGACAATGTAATATGAACATTGCTACATGGTATAATTGTACCCTTTTACCGTTGCTGTCAAGGTTGGTGCACAATACAGTCCTGTGCAATACAATTCAATGTTTGAGTTATTTGCAAAATTACCGCCCAATTTTTGACTCACCATTGCTTTAGTGTCTTTGATCTTTATAGATGGACGGTTAAAATTAATTCTCAATTCTTTATTTGGGAGCAGGTTCTTACTTGAGCATGTCTTTTATATACAGGATTAGGAGAACTAATCTCATATGTCTATCTAAAATGATCAATGACTTTAAAAAAATGATGGATTATTGTAATTACAGTTGTCCATTTCGAATGCTAGTCAATGCATTTGAAAATTAATTGACAGTGAAATTGTAAACAAGTTTGTAAATGCACAATCAGTTATCTGTGAATGCACAACCAGTCATTACAAGATGTACAATCGTAATTAAATAAATTTCACTGCATTTTTAAATATAGAATAGTTAACAGGGCATTTGAAGAATGTTTTCATATGCACAATTAGTTATCTGCTAGTGTACGTACAATCAGGCATTACAAGATGCACAATTATAACTACAAAATCGCCACCACATTTGTTTCCCCTCTATATATATATATATATATATATATATATATATATATATATATATATATATATATATATATATATATATATATATATATATATATATCTCACTGTTTTACATCTTGAATTTTTACATACATAAATACGAGTATAATATCTATCAAATTAAAAGTACAAAAGAATGTACTAATAGTAAATCTTATATACTACAATTTATTATCAATAAAAAATATATTGTTAAAATTACGAAATGGACTGTCGCTCAGATATTGCACTAGTGTGATAAATTAATATTTTTCATTTATAATTAAATTATATTATATTATTATAACTGGACAACTTTTTTAATACTAGCTGCTAGCGCAAATACATTACTTTGATCTTGCCAACCCTTCGAGGAAAGTAAATGATATAACAAAGAGTAAAACAAGAAAAATTAAAAATAAATACTAAAATTAAAATAATATAAACCATTAATTTCAACAAACAGTTACACCAATATTTTTTAATCCGTTATGCGTCTAACTTTATTGTATATTGTAGATGTAGATATTATTATAACAGGACAACTTTTTTTTTTTTTGTACTAGCTGCTAGGGCAAATACATACTCTGGTCTAGCCAGCCCTTGGAGTAGCAATTACAAAGAGAGGAACTTCCTTGTGACATGTCAAACCAATTGATTCACGCATATCCAATTCTTCTTTTCCCAATGCAAAATCAAACTCACATAAGAGTGTAGCAATTGCAAGCTCGAGCACAATAACCCCAAAGGCCACACCAGGACAACCCCTTCGACCAGTTCCAAATGGAATCAATTCAAAATGCATTCCCTTATAATCCACATTCGAATTCAAGAATCTCTCTGGTTTAAATTCTTCCGGATTTTCCCATATTTTTGGATCCCTCCCGATTGCCCAACTATTGACAAGCACTTGGGTGCCGGTTTTCACATTGAAGCCCATCACTTTCACGTCTTGGGATGCCTTGCGAGGAGCTAGCAATGGCACAGGAATATGAAGACGAAGACTTTCCTTTATGACGGCTTTCAAGTACTGCATGGTTTCTAAGTCTTCATTAGTTTTGAATTTTGTTATGACCTCATTTTGTAATTTCTCCATGGTTTTGGGATTTTTTATCAGTTCTGCCATTGTCCACTCAAGAACTGTGTAGATTGTGTGAGTTCCCGCTGCAAACATATCCTAATTTACAAAGATCACAAATTTTCAATCATAAATTTTCAAGTGAAATAGGGAAGAAAATATGTTAAGCAATGTGACTTGTAGTAGAGTATTATAGAATGTTGGGAGAATTGTATATTACCCCAAAAAAAAACAATATTGTATAATTTAGGGGATTAGATTTGGTTGTATTATACGGAGTAACAATTATAGGATTGTCTCTACTTGTTGGTTGTGCTTACTTCTCGCCCTTAAATTAATTATAACTTACATTTTAAAATTATATTCGTCTTTTTTCTAATAGACGTACCATGCTCACTTCTCGTTTCTAAGTTATAACTGACACTGCAAATTTTGTTCCTAATGTGTTAGAAAAATGACAAATTTTGCAATGTAAGTTATAGTATAGAGACGAAAAGTGAGCATGACTAGCAAGCTAACTAGAGACGAATCTTACAAGTACTCTACAATTTAAGACAAAAAGTGCAATTTTTTTCATTAAAAATAACACATTTAACTACAAAATTATCTAAAAAACATGAAACATCCCATAAAAGAAATGCATAATTAATTTTTTGTCAATAGAAATGCATAATTAATACTCCCTCCGCCCCATTTTACATGTCCTATTTACCATTCATGGGTCAAATCAACTCTTTCTTTATTGCTCATTTTCTTTAGTAATTTTTTATTATTTTTAAATTTAACTTTTTGTATTTTTTTTTGAGAAAGTTTTTGTGTTTTTTTTTTTTTGAAAATCAAGTTTTTGTGTTTAACATTACTTTTAATATAGTTTCTAAATATATAAATTGTATATATTAATGTTAAATTTAATATTATGAAAAATTAGATTAAAAACGAATAGAAAACCAAAATGAGAGGGACGCAGTAATTACCAAGATTAGAGCTTTGACAGAATCTCTATGGATGGGGAAGCCGATGGTATTTTCTCTCTGTATTTGAAGCAAAATGTCAACCAAATCTAAGCCATCTTCCTCTTTTTTATTCACAAGGGAGTGCTCTTCAATTACAGCCTCAAAGAATTCATCCAATTCTTTAGCCAATTTCTTCACCCTACCATCAAAACCATTGATTCTATTCACCCATGCAAGCCATGGGATATAATCCCCTATATCAAACATTCCCAGCATTTTATAAACTTCCCCTATCAAAGGATTCATATCCTTTTTCCCATTTTCATCATCACTGTATTTCCTCCCTAATGCCACCCTGCATATTATATTATTGGAAAACCACATTAGAATATCACTCAAATTTACCAAAGAACCACACGATTGTTTGATCTTTTGGACCATCAATTGCGTTTCCTCTTCTCTAACGTTGCGAAATGACTGCACCCTCTTGTTGCTGAGAAGATGGAGCACACAAATGCTTCGTACTTGTCGCCAATACTCGCCGTAGGGGGCAAAGGCGACGTCCTTGGAGCCATAGAAGAGGCGGTCGGTAATGCTGGATTTGGGGCGGTCGGAGAAGATCAAGTCGTGGTCTTTCATGATCTCTCTGGCCGCTTCAGAAGAGGAAGCGACGAGGACCGGCATGGAGCCAAAGTGAAGCAGCATGAGCGGACCATACTTCTTGGATAGTTGGTAGAAGTAGCGATGAGGGTGGGAGCCAAGTTGGAGTAAATGTCCAACTATTGGAAGCTTTGGTGGTGATGGTGGTGAGGTTCTTGTATCTTTGGGAGATGATGAGGATGAGAATATCAATTTGCAGAGGAAACAAAAGAAAATAAACAAAGGGAAAAGGGAACAATAATGCATGAGATTCATCTCCATAGTTCCGTTCAGACTTCAGACCACATGGATCACACCAAAAAGGGTATATATATATATAAACAACCGTGGGTATGAGTGAGGCCGTCTCACTCGTCTCAATGCACGGATAGATTTTTAATAAAATGAATGATAAATCTTAATATATATATATATATA